>VMBQ01006850.1:17394-51780 GCA_007657795.1 Dreissena rostriformis
AAAGCACACAATCCATGAAAATTAGTATCACCTGAACAATCATGCTTGTTTAGGAACCACTTTTATATTTGTCAAAGCACACAATGATGAAGACAGTGCGGTAAACCTTCCTCCAAGACCTTTATCCTAGACGTAGATATGAGGTTTACCTTTCTCCTAGATATGACCATGAGGTGAACCTTTCTCCAAGACAAAGACATACGATTGACCTATTTCCCTTAAATAGATATGAGGTTTACCTTTCTCCAAGACATAGATATGAGGTTAACCTTTTTCCTAGATTAATATGAGGTTAACTTTTTTCCTAGACATAGATATGAGGTTTGCCTTTCTCTTAGATATGACCATGATGTTTACCTTTCTCAAAGACATTGATAAGAGGTTTACCTTTATTCCAGACATAGATAAGAGGTTAACATTTGTCCAAGACATAATATGAGGTCAACCTTTCTTCTAGACATACATATGAGGTTTACCTTTCTCCCAGACATAGATATGAGGTTTACCTATCTCACAGACACAGATATGAGGTTACATTTCAGCTAGACATGACCATGGGTGTTACCTCTCTTCCAGACACAGACATGAGGTTTATCTGTCTCACATACATAGACATGAATGTACCTTTCTCCAAAACATGTATTTGAAGTTTACTTTTCTCCCAGACATAGAAATGAAGTTTTCCTTTCTACTAGACGTAGATATGATGTTTACCTTCCTCCCAGATATAGCCAAAGGTGTTTTTCTTTTTCTATACGTATATGAGGTTTACTGTTCTCCAGGACATATATATGAAGTTTACCTTTCTCCTCGATGTATATATGAGTTCGACTTTTTCCCCAAGACATTGATATGAGGTTTACCTTTCTCCCCGACTTACATATGATATCCCCCAGGACGTAGATATTAGGTTAACCTTTTTTCTCAGACCTCAGGAATTTATGTGAGGTTTACCTTTCTCACATGTTTATCTCCCTCCCAAACATAGATATGACGTTAACCTTTGTCCAAGACAAAGATATAAGGCTTACTATTCTCCCAGACGTATACATGAGGTTAATCTTTCTCTCAGACGTAGATATGAGGTTAACCTTTCTCTCAGACGTAGATATTAGGTTTACCTTTCTCCCAGACATATATAAGGATAACCTTTCTCCAAGACGTAGAAATTAGGTTTACCTTTCTCGTAGACATATATAAGGATTGCCTTTCCCCCAAGACATAGATAAGAGGTTAACCTTTTTTCCCAGATGTAGATATGAGGTTTACCTTTCAACCAGAAATAGGTTTGAGGTTGACTGTTCTCCCAGACGTAGATATGATGTTTACCTTTCCCCCAGACAAATATATTGCCGTTGGAGTCTCCGGACACGACGTCCCCGTTTTCAGTGAAGCAGAAACAATTTACTGCCTTTGGCTTCCCGTTGTCCTGCAATACACATGCACCATAATTTACATGAATGCTAACGCATGTCACCAATATTGTAAATATTCTTAAGCTGAATCTAAATACTCTTAATTTATTTTAAACACTGTCACCCATATAAATCATTTATCGTATGCAAAAAAGCTTTCTCATTGGTTAATACAGTTGTTTTTAACTGTGAATATTGATAAATGCTCAGATATTATTTTTTGCAATACCCCACTTAAAAAAAAATGCTTTGAAAAAGGTAAATTGGTCTTTCATCTACAAGTATTTGCCTTAAACTCAGACTAATATCTTACGTACATGTATTTGAAAGCCAACAAACTAGTATGACATGCCCTTGCTAAATACTCTGGGTTCTCACCCCAAAGATCCCTCCCTTCTTAGAAAGTCTCTCCCCCTCCAGGGTCCAGAACGTGATCTGTGACTTTCCACAGCAGACGATCTGATTCTCTTCCTTCGGGTGGAACTCACACTGGGTCACTGGGTCATTGGACGACTACGGAAAAACAGCATAACAAAATAACAATCTTATATATGATCTGTGAATGGTTCTCTTCCTTAGAATGGAACTTATAATTGTCCACCTGGTCACCTGACGACTGTTCAAAATACAGTACAATAATTTTCAAGCTGCTCAACAAAAAAACTTTGACGGACAATGGACAGCATGATTTTTAACAGACCAAACTCATGAGCAAATTTTGTGTTTTAACAGAATAACGATGTACATTTTCATTTTGTAACACAACTAAACAATCTAACTACTCTCTCTCTAAAGCTTTGCTCTTACACTTTTTTGAAGCACGTGTTGTATGTTTGTCTAAGGAAAATACTTAAGAGGACTCCCGTTAAACAATTATTCAGTATCTAATTCCTAATGCAACCAGAGTTTAAAACTGTTATATAATGCTACAACGTCTCATTATTCATATGCACCATTTCTTGTTACCTTGCAGTCGGTGATCTTGGAGAATTTGGTGTCTCGGCTGACATCCCAGACGGACAGGATATGCTCGTTGCTTTCATCCACCGCCAGTAACTGCTTCCCATCCACCTGAACAGTTATGTCGTCACTTAAATGCGGGACATTTTTTTACTTTTGCCTGATTTAACTTTATTAACAATATGACATGCAAAGTTACAAACAACTTAAAATGGAAATACGATTCTTGTTCATGATATTGTCCGAATCACTGGAGCGAAGGATGGAACTTATTTTACATCACAATTTCCTACCCACTGGCGTGAAAAATAGAACAACTTTTATTTGGAGTATTCAACTTTACTAAAGATGATGGGACTGCTTTTGTGTGATATTTTCAAACTAACCAGAAAGAAGGACGGATCTATAGTTTCACGTGATATTTTCAGTCTCACAAGAGAGACGAATGGGTCTACTTTCAAGAGGCAAAGTCTTACTCACCTCACAAAGGCGAAGAATGGAAATACTTTCCTATTTTGCGTATTGTAACTCACCGACGGGAGTGATGGAGCTCAACTTTTATATAATATTAGCTTTCTCACCAGAGAGAAGGATGCAACTTCATTAATTAGAAATATTCCTACTCACCGGAGAGAAGGACGGAACTATTTTTGAGACGCATATTCCTACTCAATGATGAGAAGGAAAGAACTACTTTTGAGAGACATATTCCTTATCTTTGGGGAGAAGGACAGATCTTCTTTCTACAGACAAATTTTCTCACTGGAGAGAAGGCTACGCAGCAGACGTTCCTCTGGAACTCCCCTTCCCCAATCACGTGCAGCGTCGTCAGGTTGACGCTCTCCCACACCCTCACGTGCGCCTGGTAAATATATAGAGACATTCATGCCTAATTTGGTTCAATTCGGATTGCTCTATTTATTGAAGAAACAGTTGATTTAACCGTGACGTGCAGCGCTTGATCAATTGATACTCGTTTGACACTCCAACGTTCCAGATAGTGGCCTCATTTACAACTAGTCACATTTCTTGCAAATAATTTACTTACTACCATGATAGCCCTACATGCCGGCCTTAAAAGAAACACACGATTTGAGAGTGTTAGTTCAAGCAAACAATTCTTCAGTGTTTGAATTCCTATGAAACAATTGTCTCGCTAATCAGCACCACTTGGACAATGAACACTGAAATGAATACAAATATTATTTACATATTGAAGATAATATGATTCGCAAGATGGCTTTAAAAACAGAGCAAAATTGCCAAACACCGTTGGTTGTGAAATGCCACGAAAAAGTATATCAACAAATTAACAATAAACACTATGATATTATTTGACAAATCTGGTGCATATATAATAAAGTTGATTAATTTCAACAGACATCCCACTAGCGGCATTTCATGATTCTATCAAAGGATGAACTGGATGCTTGTTTATGTGTCGACGTACAAGGACACTACCGTGCGACAACCCAAACTTATTGCAGTGTTTACATCCCCTGGCGGGTAAATTATTGACACTGCATTCACACGTTTTAAATAATAATTGCAGAGAAATTTAGTACTATGGTACCTACCTTGCCCTTTTTCTCATGGCCAGTTACCTGCCCCGTTGCCACCTTCACTTGATCTGGATGAATGGCCAGGCTGAAATCAGCACGGGACTCCTTTTATTATTACTCGGTAGCTTAAACATGCACAGGGGACACAATTCATGGTATATTCTGCCAAAGTATGTACTATGTAAATGTACAGGGCCAAAACTTATGGACTATGCCAATATCGAGTGTACGTTTTTTATTGGAATTGAGTCACACATTTTAGCGCTCTCTGGAAGAAAACCTTTCTTGGTATTTTTTCATATTGGTTTTCTTTAAGTTTAAAGTTAAACAAATTCTTAATAAATTGCACTGTATTTGATTTTAACATGGTTCAGCTGGTGTAAGTGATGTTTTGAATAAAGAGATAATTTATTCATGTTCCATACCAGACCATATTGCTTCATTGAATAATAGTACTTTATTCATGGTGACCCAACATGCTTATCCCCCCTTCGAAGAGGTGGAGGTATATTGCTTTGCATTTGTCTGTCGGTTGTATGGTATGTCTACCGGTATATAGATCGGTAGGCCTATCAGTCCGTAGACCTCTTGTTTCCGCGATACTTAGAGAACGCTTTGAACTACAAGAATGCCCATTGACCTCGGAGGATAGAAAGATGTTATCCGATTTGCTTCCGCAAGATATCATGAGAATGCTTTGACCTAAGATCATACAAATTGCGATAGTGGTTCCTTCTGAGAAAGTCTGTTCATGTTGATGGCACCAGCTCAAAGGTCAATGTCACTGGGTCTTGCAATAGGTAATTCGTGTCGATACTATTTCTTTTGAGAACGATTTGACCTACAATCATGTAATGAGGTATAGTGGTTAAATTGGAGTCAAAGAATCCATATTTCGATTTGTGGTGACTAGGTCAAATGTCACATGAGTTTGAATCAAGAAACTGATTTTTTCGTTATATCTAGAACATGATTTGACATATGACCATCTAAATTGGAAAGCTGGTTATTTTAGACGAACGAATGACACTTTGAAGTCAACAGGTTTAACGTCAAGGTAACAATGGCTTGTAACAGCTAATTCCTTTCCACACAATATATTGAAATGATTTGACCTTGATATTATAAATTGTGAGTGGTTACTTGGGTGAAAAGCTAGACGCTTATTACACTTAAGATAAACAGACCAAAGGTAAAGGTCACAGATGTTTGAATCAAGAAAGTGGTTCCCGCACAATAAATAGAGATTTATAAGAATCATTTAAATTAGTATGCTGATAAGACTTGACGAAGGTTGACCCTTTTCCCTTTCAATTCAAGAGATCACATGCACGACTTTGATGCAAGTCGGGACGTCAGGTTTCGCTAACATTACTTGTTACCTTTTGACATCATTAGTGTGCTCTGTATAGTGTCTTTGAGTCTGCTCCGCAAAGTTATGGAGGACAACCACAGCTGCACTGAAGTAGATGACCTCCCCTGTTGCTATGGTGTAAAGGTTTGACATGCAATCACCACCCCGGTAACCGTATCTGTGCAACATGGGTCAAGGTCATTGGGTTTTGAAAAAGTAAAACAGTAATTATGGTCTGTCCAGTGTGACCATTGTAATACAGGTCCGTTTATCAAAGTAGGTGGACCTTGTTCTTGCCTGTTCTTCAAAACAGTCTGATATCTTAATGTATTTATTATAATTTTCACACTTCTACAAAAAAACATATTTTTACGCTTCATGCAAATCGGTGAATATATTGTAAATGTACTAGTTAACAGACAAACAGGTTATCGGTATTTTTTTTTTTTCTAAAGCAATTCCTGAGTAGTTTCACAGCTCCTGAATCAGACGTTTGTCCTATGACGACTTTAATGGTGATAGATTTGAAATTTTAATTAAGTCGTTTAAAAACAGTAGAAGTAATTAGCTACAAATCGTTCAATATTTTATTAATGCCATGGCTAAGTTCAAGACCATGTAACAAATGAATTAGTGTACCATAGCGCGTTAAATTTCTCTACACTTTACAGTGATGACATATTTTTAGATTCATTTAAGTCGTTTGAGAAACATTTTATTATGCAATGGCTTTGTGCAAGAGCATGTAGGAAGTGAACGATTGCGCGTGAAAATAACGTCTTACACATCTGCACTTCACAGTGATTACACATATATAGTTCCAATTTAATCGCTTGAGAACTTCGTTTGCGGGGATTTTCCTCGTAGCTCAAATACTAACCTAATCTCCGCTGGTCAATTATTTCAAATGAAGATTTTTGTTTCATCAAAACCTTTCAAAGTGGGAAGTCTTTTGTATCAACAAGCAATACATTACAGCCCCTACTGTAAAGGATACACCCATTCTAGTTTGAGTTGCTGAGCGGGCGGGTCTTGAGGTGCCTTCACGTCGTACGCGCCCTCATCCTCGATGTTGGTGGGCGCGCACAGGGGAACTGGGCGGCCCTTCAGGAAAATACGTACATACTTTTCCTCTGTACACAGAAAAGCACACGGATAATATATAAGAGACTTTCAACGAGAAAACACAATGTATTAGTGAAATCAGTTTTAACTTTGGGAAATAACATTTTGATTCTTAAGCAGAGGCTGAATATAGTCCCCTTACCCTAACACATTCATTTCAAATGATGCAGGTTTCCACAAAATTGCAAGTTTATTGTGGAAATCTTACACATGTCGCTGTCATTGCAATCAAAAACCAAGGTGACTTACAGTATTGTATTCACAGGTTCATCCGGAAAGAAAACGACGATATTAGAAAATACACCATAACACAAAGTGGGTCTGGTTGTTAATAAAGATTTTGTCCTAGAATTGTCACTAAGCTTTAATTGAAAGAGATTTTTCGACTGAAAATAGACTGCTGCGACTGCGTATGAAATGTTGGACGAGAAGTCCATGTTCTTGTTCCATATGAACAAGTAACATTCCTTTGGGAAGAGTTAATGTAATGTACAAAAGTAAGTGACATATCATGTTTTACATGTACTTATCTCTGACAAACAAAAGCGATGAAAATTAATATCTTTGTTAAAGATGAAAGGGCGCACTTTAAAATGTTTGGCACGATAAAGATAAAAATAACCTAATGCAAAATCATCACCTGAATTCCACGCGGGCGGTTCGTTTCTGAAACAGAAAAATAAATCAATCATTAATGCTAACATTTACTGGAACACTTTGTTAAAATAACAAAACTGCTTTGATGAAGTAATAAATTAAAAGGTATATTTGAGGGATCAATACTTAGTGACGAAAGTGAAGGACATACTTATGTGATTTCACAGATGTCAATTATTTCTAATAGACTTAATTATACATGCGCTTTTATTTCGGAGTTGTTAAACAGAGGACAACTGATGAATGCAAAAATTGATCACCACGTGCAGGAAACTGTCAAATTTCATAAAGACATATCAATCATTTATATATCAAGTTTAATAACAGACATTTATCATTATGAGTCTGATCAATGACACAAAATATGTTTATGAATCGTGAGAGATTTAACATCTTTAACTGACTGTTCAAAATATATATAGTGCACATTTAGTTTTATGGATTGCAATTAATTTAAATTAACTGAATTTAAAGCAATTTAAAAAGCCTCAGAAATAACAACTAAAAAGGTCCAAGATGACCATTGCTCGCTCAAAGTTCTGAGTTGAGGGCACCACAATAGTGTATAAGATAGTTATCTTTCATTATGGATTTATCTGCAGAACAGACTGAAACAGAATGTCAGTTGTGCTATCTTTTGTCGACAAATGTAATTTTGCTATATCCTCAAACATGCGCATCTTTATATCGTTATGTTGATATTCTATAACACCATCCATCTACAGCATTTAATGTACATATCGCGTTCGGTAGCAATGATCGAGTATTGCTTTGTCGTAATTTAGTTTACACGTCAGCAATTGCATTTATCTGTTCTGTGGTGAAGGCATTTCTGATTATTGTGGGTTTTTTCAAATCACACTGTTGTTTTGGTAAAGTTGTGATAATTATTTATTTTTACTAATTAAACCACATACTATTTTTAAATATAAAACAATACTTATTAACACAGCTAATGATAAGGTCATGCTTACGTGTCCAATATAATTCATAATATCAATTTGTTTCAATTAAAAAAATATTGATATAATGCAGTTCTAGTATTTAAATATAAAAACAACAACCCTGTTTATTCTTAAATGTGTGTCTACTTATTCGGATATTTTGATGAACAAATGGTTAAGACAATACATTTTAAGAAATTACTATACACTGCACGACAAAACCCGGGCGTGAAATATTTCTGAAAATAATGTTACGGTTTGATTCCAGGGTGCCACAGTTTGTATTACGATAGGAAGAAATTGTCACGGTAACGTGTATGATAGGTTTCACTATTTTCTAGGCCCTAAGCGCCCTTTTGTGCACCATCGCGTGTTATTTCTCACTCAATTCCAAGGGAAAAATAACGATGCCTAAAATATAATTTAATGAAAATCTGAATAATTCTATTCACTGAAGAAAAGAAAAAGAAATTTAAGCCGAGGACATACACAATTACAGACTAGAACGTTTAAGAATGTTTAAACGAGACGATTTTCCATATATCACTTTTGTATTACTGCAAATTATATAAGTTTTTACAAGATTCATAAATATGTATTTTGAGCCCATATTTTGTCTCAAAGCTTTACCAACAATTATCTTATAAAAATATGTTTAAGTAATTTAAATAAGGTACTTCTTCTCGTTTCAACAGAACATTTCTGGAGACGGTTGTTAGCCTCGAAGCATCCATAGACTTTTGATATAATACTTAAAGTTCCCACTTTACCGATTCACACTACTACTGAATGCGTAAAATGAATTTGATAAATGATGCAATCAGATCCTAATCTGACATTTGGATAAGTGGCAATTGTGTTGATCATAGATAATATTTGAAAGTTTCAAACACTAAGACATGACCAACTGCGAACTATAACCCATTGAAATCATCATATAAGATCATATTCAATCGTAACAAATAATGAGAAATCATGTCTCCATGCCTTATTCTAGATTCCTGATACCACAATTGTACTTATTGTCGTACGTCTGCAACCTACTAATCGCAAGCCGACCTTGCTAGGTTCCATACAAAAGCGAGAGGCACCATGATTGTAATCGTAGTCTTAAACGTAGACTTATCATGGTTATCCTTTTAGGTATTATCCGATCTGGGAGTCATTCGTTTCAATCATTTCAATCATATCAATCATCGAACATTTCTAAAACGGTTAAACACGATCAACTTCGAAACATTGTTCACTTGACCATCTTTTTAAATCGTATCAGATCGTATTGTATCGTAGCAAAACCTGGAAAATATGATATTTTCGTACTTTCGAAGCGGTGTAACAGCAGTCGATCTTACGAAGAAAATAGGCAACGTTCCTTTACAATCTTGTGCAACCTCAAGCATAAATGAAGTCGATGGTCTGTCGGGCTGTATAGATAATAGTCAGTTCAAGTCGTGTCTCGTGTAATCAAAACCATCAATTTAATAACGAAATATATCTTTACTACAATCGCAACGTATCGTAACGGAGCACATTTATTGTTGATAAACGTATGGTAACGTACCACCTTGTATAAGAACGCACCCATTCGGGGAACCCGAACTTGATGGTCTTGTGAGATCAAATACAAAGAAAGTGAACCTCAATTGTTGACTCGCTCGAATTCTGCGAACGGACCTATGGTGTCCTATATAAACTGTAGATAAGACCGTGTAAAATCGAGACTCCTATAACTTTCAAAAGATTAACAGATTGCAAGAGAGCGCGAATCAGCATATGACATGCATCAATCTGTCAAACACTAAACTATCATAGAATGGAAAATGTAGGCTATCGTTGCGTTCGTTGAAGATTGCGTTGAAGATTGCACGATATTTAGAAACCGAAATTAGATAAAGTATGTATAGGACAGTGGGAAACTGGAATAAGGCAAGAAACACCGTGTTCTGTTACTGCGTGTTGCAATCCGCATTACTCTTTTTCACAGTCCTGTATACAAACAACATGCATTATGCAGATATTCCACGGGACATACCGAGTCGATGTTTTGGCATGAGCTTCCTGTTCTATAATTCGCAGTTCCGCATGCATTGTTAAACAGTGTCCTTACCCTGGGACCAAATAAAATGTGTTGGTTGTCATGCGCATCATGCCAACAAAATCAGTCCTTTATGTCAACCCTTTCGTTCCTCTCCCCATAAACAAATGTAAACAAGCGGACACTATCCAGTTCAACCAACTGCAACCCTCCCCCGTGTCTATGGCTTCTGTTGGGGATCCCTAAGCTGACTATGAATGTCGATTCATAAGCAAAAAATACGCTACAAAAATGCCCCTCTACAACATCTTAAAAAACATCTGGTGGTCACTACAGTAAACATTGAAAAAAAATTCAATGTCTTAGATTTCATCTTCAAAGACTCTCTCATCAAGCCAGTGATTTTTGTTTGCTTTCAACTCTTGGTTTATTGGCAATACGCGACAACGTCAACAAATCTCTAATCATGGATATATAATCGCCCCCTGCATAACCTAAGCATTAGTCCCATTGGTTTAGTCCGAAAGAACAAATTTATGCCATTTCGATTTAAAGACCGCTTAGATTATCCCACCGGTAATTCATTTTATTGACCAATACATTGAAACAGTGTCCTTTTGCTCATTCGAGGATGCTGTAAACAGAGTTTAGCTATTCATAATTGGGCAAATGGGTTCTTATGAGCAAACAGATATAGATTCCGCCTTCTTGTGTCTTATTCCCATTTATCTTGATGAATATCATCTTTTAAATTTTAAGTTTGGCAAACACTTCTATTATAATAGGTGTCTACCAATGGGAGCTTCATCTTTTTGTGCTGTTTTGAATAATTTAGCTCAGCTTCACTTGTCTTACAGCGCATCTCAGAAAACATGTTAAACGTACTGCACACTGGCGCAATACCTTAGTCCGCCACTGTCTTAAATCCGGCACTATATATAAATACCGATTTAAACCAGCGATTATTGCTTTAGTCTTGATCAATACACAATGGTAATAAACAACACTGGCATTGTTCGTATTGATCGGGCGATTAGTTAAATATTTAAAGTTGTGTGTAGGTGTAGGTGAGTGACCCCAAAACTGTATTTTCGGCTAGTTCAGTAGCCTCCTATTTAGGGTATTAATTTACCATTCCTGGTTATTGTTACCTTCTCTTACATTCAAAGTACATTCACATTTACTTGTTACTTCGTCATTGTTTATTCATATACTGTTGGTTACAGATGTAAGTTTTTTTTTTAATCTTTATTTTCAGTAGTAAACAACATAACCTTTACGGGAAATATTTAAATGGCTCTCAACGATAAATCTCAATCCTGTTTTCGAAATAAGAAAGTCATATTAAAAAAAGTTTGTTATTTTTTGTTGTTTTTTCAAAAGACATATGACTTGGTTTGGGTAGTCTTCGTATGGAACAAGTAATTGGGTTATAATAGTTATTGATACTTTCTACGAGCAATTAGATGTGTAAAAAAGTATCGAAGAAAGTAGTTTTGAAGAAAATAAACAATTTACGCAAAAGCGACCCTCTCTGTGTACTATTTCATGATATGAAAGAGTGAAAATACGGAATGAAACACGCTCTTATATTCAAAACTGGTTTAATTCAAAATCGATATCTACTTCACTTATTTTAATTCGCACTGATCGCAAACGTTGCTTTTAAATACAGTATATACATATATAATCAATACAAAATATTACCTCTTGCTCCTTTGCATATTGTTATTTCTTTCCAAACACTACCCGCACAACCTTCTCTCTTATAGTAGGTTATAAATACCGTCAATACACAGTCAGACCAAGTGAAAGCATTTGTTAGACCATGCGTTTAACCATTTAAAAAGCAAGCATGGCATTGTTTCAAACAAAATAGATTTAGTGACCCGTGTTTAGTGTGAGCCATCTAAATACGCGTAGCTTTAAATAAAATAGAAGCATGTTAACTCGATAAATATATATTTTTCACAACGAAATACAATTATTAATAGATTATATGATTTATATAAACGTAAAAGAAACCTTGTCTTAAGCTTATACAATACTGTATGCTTTAAGCGACAAAGGGCTGGAAGACACTAAATATGATATTTTGCATTAACAGACATTTAAGTTATTATAGATCGACTGCCCTATGTAGCGTATGTGTTCAGATCGAATGACAAGAAATCGTATTTGCCAAAGAAACAGATGAAACGTTCAATATTATGTGAACTAATTTTAAGACACACTATTAAGGCTTTAATAAACGTATTCGTGATATTACATATTACTTTATATCTATTTTTTTGTCTTTAAAAAGTGTTTACATGTATCAATATGTTTTTTGCTCAACTCAGATAGCTGCTTTAAATGTACGTATTCAGTTATTGATTATACAAAATGGAAATTAGTGAAAACCTTTTCCCAAATGTGCTATGTTTCTTTTAACAATAATGTTTCTACTACTACGACACTCAAACATGAACATTGTGAATGTAATAGAGTCATGTTTTTTGGAATAGAGTCATGTTTTTGCTACTAACAGCATACATGGATAGTCGAATTTAAAATGTGTTCATGGCTTTTCATTATATAGCATTATGTATAAACGTCCACACCATCGAATAGGGCATATCTACACCATAGGCATACAGTCAAAGTCATTTAAAACCCCAATGCTTTGCATTGACCATTCCAAGGCGGTGATCCCAGCTAAATTCATTTAATGTTTTATCCTTTGATGTATGTATTGCTCTTTATTGGATAGGCAATTGGTAACTTCCCTTTAATAAAAGACCAGAGGGCAATACTGAGAAATTTTCTCTGGAAAGTGTTTCTGAAGTTTCTTTATTACTATTTATTGAACTTTTCAACGTAATGAATACATTAATAACGTATAAAAACAACAACAAATAATTGGTTAATTATGTGTATTACTGTGTTATATTATTCAGGTTTATTCAAATATATGACTGTACAACAGTACAACATTAAGTAATTTCCCTCCTTATGGTGTCATTTTATTAGTTTGTATAATATCTTGTATGTGTCATAGCATCGACGCAATGGTATCCAATTGTTTTGTTATTTATTCACTACTTTTGAGTTTATATTCAAAGCTTCGTATTCCTAATTATAAGCTATTTACCTAGTATCGGACAAATATCGACATGTGTTTATTTCACGCTCGGTGCCCCTTTAAACGAACTCGTTGAAAGACATTATCTAATGGTGTACATGTCATACCTAGTTATATGGTTTCCGCTTTAGTAGATACTGTTAAAATTATTCGCCAATATTTTATTTAAAAAAAAAAAACAATGCAAAATTTCACATAAGGTAAAACTAAGCATTTGCCATTATTACAATTTAATTCATTTTCAAACACATGTATTGAATTCATTGTTCTGTGATGCATTGCAGGAGTGTTAAGCCATTCATTGGCACATCTAAAACAATCGTAAGCAAAATATGACAATTAAGTTATTTTCATTTAACTTTTGCCATACAATAACATCAACCGGAACAATATTGCGATTAAATTTCAACCAATAGGTAGAAATACATTGTCAAATACAGATTCAATTTTTCAGAAGACAAATCATTGTGGTTTCTTTGGTAACATAAATAATTGTAAACAAAAATATGGATCATGCGATGACACAAGAAGAACTTAATGACACTTTTTGTGTGCATAGAAAGTCATAAGAGGAGTATGAACATTATATCTGTATTTTATTCTTTAAATTGTGGTTTCTATGGTTACAAAAAAAAAATTGAACACTAATACATAGAATATGAGCTAAGTCAAATGCAGAGCCAAAGACACTTGGTCGCTCAACTGAGACGCGAAGGAACTGAAGTGTTCTGTGATGATTTTGTTTTACAGTTTTACAATATACATATAACGGAAACAAGTTACCCTCAAGGCAAGGCCGTTTTTGAGCCAAGGGACATGATTTCAACAATATTTGCAGAGGCTTAACAAGCCAAATACCCAACATCTTGGCCTTGCAGTTTTGGAGTAAATGATAAAAACAACTTCACTATATATAAATGAGGAAATCAAGTAAACCCAGGGCGGGGCCAGTTTTAACCCCAGGGGCGTGATTTTAACAAACTTGTTGGAGGACCACCATATTATGTTAAACGCCAAACAGCAAATCTCTGGGCCCTGCGTTTGAAAATGTGGCGATTAAAAAAATCGCAATGCATGTTTACATTTAACGATAACAAGTACTAACCCGGCAAATAGAAAACCTATGGGCCCTGTGGTTCAACCGGAGACGATTACAAAAAGCACAATACATGTACACATGCACTGGTAAACAGGAAACACTCAAACATGTATATGTAATACCCAAAAATTTCAACAAACTCTAAAGAAGACCAACATGGAATGGTTTCTGCCAAATATAAAACCTTTCGGCCTTGCGGTTTCAGCGCAGAGGCTTTTTAGAGTGTTCACTATATACATACAAGAAACCATAAGGATGCGGCCAGCTTTCACACTAGAGCCATGGTTTGAACAAAATTGGTAGAGGACCATCATAAGTTGTTAAACGCTCAATTCTAAATCTGTCTCTGTCCCATGTTGGTTTAGAGAAGAAAGTTTAACAACATTATTTTGCTTTATAAGTTTATATAAATCATGTGAATGATGTCATTTTCGACCCCGGGGCGATTTTTAATGTGATTTTGCATTTACATTGTCATTTTACAAATTGTAAATCTAACAGTTAGAAGGTCATTTTTAATCACTAGTTCATATTTGAATATTTGTTCGATCAGCATAAGTTCATAATGAAACACTATTATCATCGTTCTGAGCACAAGGTGTGGTTAACGGCACCTGTGTTGTTAGATAATTTGGCTGTATTCGGTTCAAATAATAAAATGTGTTTGCCATCAGGATTAATTACAATTTACTTGTCTAATAAATTGGTTTATCAACTCACAAGTCGTATTTTAATTGTATTTTCAAATAAAACAAAGCCTTATATAGTTGAAATAACTGGGTACTTTTAGGAAAACATGTCATCCACCCATGTTATTGAAAATACTTTACACATTCTCATAACACAATTAGGCTGAGGTAATCGATTTCTTTACATATCGGTATTACCAGTTTTAGAATGTGTTCAAGAAAAAAAGTGTTTTAACATATTAATGCGATATTTCAAATGGGTCACTGAATTTGATTCCCTCTCAATGTATCACCAACATATGGGCCAATGCAACAAATTGCAAACAACACAATAAGAACAAAAATTGTTGAAAATAAAAAACAAAGAAACATACTCATTTTAAACGACTGTGCACAACCAAATAATTAAAACACATTAATATGCACTTACAATAAGACATCAATCTTCAATAATGCTTTAGATGTAGTTTTACATGATGTAGTTATCAATTTTAACAAATTATAAATAAAATAGACACTTGCATAAATAATTGCATCATTTGCATAATAACATTTAAAATACCTTTATGTGAAGTTTGAAAAAGACATCAGTCATATGTTTTTTTTCAAGAACGGTTTACATGCAGCTTTGCATATTGAATGTATTAATTTTGACAAATAATATGTATAGTGGACACCTGCATATATACTTGCATCATGCTTAAAGTTGATCTAACCACAAACTGTATGATGTTTATATTTTTTAATTCCACAAAAATGAAAGTGTGTCCATGTGTGCATTAAAACAGTTTACCAAAACAGTTAAAATGATTAAAAAACAATCATGTTTTAATGAAAACGGCATGTACAATGTCTAAATATAACAAAACTATAAACAATTAATTGTAAAAATACATTTATAACACGAAATAAACAGTGTTGTGGGAAATAATGAACAGCATGAAGTCTGTTCTAAATTTGATGCATTTTTCCCCCAAAACATCTGTTCAAAATGAAATCAATTTAAGTATTCCGAAGGTGCCTTGACATTGTTTTTTTAAACACTTTTCACACCTTTACAAAATATATAAAAAGTGACACTCGAGGAACATTATTAGTAGAGAAAGTCATGTCCCCTGGTGTTTTATTAAAGGTTAATGACTAACAAACCGATTGGCTTATACAAATAATAATAACCAGTGTTTTAATATAATGTATTTCATAAGTAAATATATTGTCCTTTAAGCAACATACCATTGTGTATTAACAAACACAATAAAAATAAGCATGAAAAAGTATGTACGAGATGTTGATAGTTTCATTTGTTTTGTCGAAAATTATTTTCAATAGATGTCCCTTTTATAAGTAATTAATCTACACGATTTCAGTATACTTCCTGTCGATCTTTTTTTCCAGACCAAAACTGAATTTAAAATTAAATGTATGGTCGTCCCCAAGGCTTATTATTATTATATTATAACAATGTTCTTTACCGACAAAAAACAACAACATGTAACCCTACTAATACTCCTACTATGTGTAACCGTAGTATCGGCCCTCTTAATGAATACATCTAAATATTTTAAGTGAAAATATTTAAAAACACACATGTTCTATATGTCAACTACAGTTAAATGTGTATGCTTGGAAATAACAACAAAACATTGGACTCGGCAATGTTTAGACAAAATACCGGCTAGACTAAGCTCCCTGTAGAAATCTGTATCATGAACAAAGTTTCTCATAATATCGGCCCTTCCGATTGGTTGCTAAGGTTTGTTACTATGCGCATGTGCTTGTTCTAAAAATAGTTTCTTAATGGGAAAAAAGCGAATCTCTTTCGCATGTTGTTCGTAAAATATGTTTACATTTTTTTCACAAATAAGCAGCTTATAAAACAATTGATTAACCTACTATTAAACCATAACAAACTAGTAAAATAATGTGTTACGTAATTTAAAATTCATAGCATCATCCTGGAGTGAACATAATGGGAAGCGGACAACTACAACGAGCGAGACCTGGTATGGGGGAGATAACCCTGGGTAAGGGTTAGGGTTAGAGTTAGGGGTCGGGTTAGGGTTAGGGTTAGGGTAAGGGTTGGGTTCAGGCTAACCCAAACCCTAACCCGACCCCTAACCCTTACCCTACTCCTAACTCTCTAACCCCCCACGCGCATAACAATACCAGGCCTCGCTCGTTGTAGTTGTCCGCTTCCCGAACATAATCTACTTTCCTATGAAAACCGGAAATCATGATAGTGATCGTCGTAGTTGTCATTAATAAACAGTAAATACGTTATAACTTCTAACATTTGAAAAACATTAACTACCCTGCACTTCTTGAGGGTTTGTTAAGGGGACTCATTAAAGTCACGAGACAATGAGGAGGGCCGATATATGAGAATAAGGGATATACATCTCATCGCACGAATATAATTCATTTCTTATATTAACATACAAAAGACCAGTATTTAAATGAAAAGCGTTTTCCGAACCGGTACTTAAACAAAGACGTTTTGTCATAATGTCGTAATGTGCGTTCTTTCTCTTACCGCTGCCCCCCCCCCCCCCAANAATATGTGGTGTTGTAAAGATTGTTCAACTTTAATTAGATACAATAATCATTTTTTAAAGTTCAAATTAAACAGAATTGCCATTCATTAAAACAGCATTATTAACGATTTACATATAACATATAACAGACAGCATATGAACGATGGAGACCACTTAAAAGACGTTGTTAACTTAATTTGCATTTAAATAACAGCGAAGTACAAGATCAATCAACTTTACGAGAAATTTAAAGCAAATTTTAGATTTTAAAATGCAGAGTAAATCAATCAATTTCAAGAGACCATGAAATGCATGTTTAAAATGCAAATTGCAACGTAACAAATACATCAATGGCATTCGTTTGTGATTGAATTGTATCGTAATTCTAGCTTCATTCTAAAGGTTATTATCAATCTTATTGTGATTCTGTTTATCATAAATCTTACAAAAAATAATAATATGTCGATGTCATGAAATTAAAATGATGATGATCATGATGCTGCTGCTGTTGTTGTTGTTGTTGCTGCTGCTGCTGCTGCTGATGATGATGATGATGACGATGACGAAGACGATGATGATGATGATGATGATGATGATGATGATGATGATGATGATGATGATGATGATGATGATAAAAAGCAACATGATATTTCTCTTTATTTGCGTAAGGACACCATGTTGTGCATGTCAATTGCTTTTATCAGCACATGGAAAAAACTTATGCAGGTGGTCTTCAGCTTGTACCAAGACGTATTATAAGCACATTTTTTTTGCTGTGATCAACAACATTTGTGCTTCCACACACAGTTTTGTTGACAGATCTGTAAAACAAACAATATGTCACAATAAAGTATGCTAATTTAGTGCGCAATTGTTGATAATAAATGACTCACTACTAATAACAACCAACAAAATAAAATGCTGAAACGTCGAAATTAATTGCCTCATACTAAAGGGACGCAACGCATTAAAGGCTCCATTAAAATGGATCATAGAATGTAATTTACATTTTAAATGTTGCCATCTTAATGATACTGGTAAATATCACCCATGTACTTTAGCATCCTTAATGTCATAACCTTTGAACGGTATTGGTTTATGTTGTGTTTGATGTACACCACTGGTATGCGATTTGTAAGATAGACCACGAAACATCACACGTAAACTTCAATTCTGGTCTTTTCTGCGATTTTAGATTTGCTGCGATTTGCGCTGATACGTTATAAAAACTATGTTCTGATCCCGGTTGGAAATATTCACTTCGTAACGATCTGTTTATACTTCCAGATACGAAACCAAGAGTTATCCGTATCATCAAAACTTTGTAGGAACAAAAAACAACAACATCTAATCCGTAGGTACAAACGATGCTGGCCCCTATTTATTTACCAACAGTAAGTACATGTATTTGCATTTAGATAATTAAAGTCGTTACTGTCTATAATTTTGTTAGAGAATGCGGTTTCAAACGAGACCACGATGGTGTTTTCATCTGCAACGACCATCGCTTGTGGGCTCTTCGAATAAGGATGAGTAAGTCTAGTTCGAGGTTTTTTAGGGACGTCCGCGTCTGAGGCTGCATAATGTGTTTCCCGCTAACTTAGGAGATGGTAACCACCACCAGACTCACGTGCGGCCGGAGCGGGGATCAATCCCAGGTCGCCTAGGTAATTGCACTAACCACAGCGCTGGTCGAACCTCGAATTTGGACATGTATGCACGTCAACTTGATTTTTGAACCGTACCCACCAGACAACAAAACAAAAATCAACAACCAGTCAATCAAAAAACATTTTTCTTTTTAAACGTTGTCATACCAGTGGTTCAATGTTAAAAGGTAAAACAATCAACATTTATAATCATAATATCACCAGTTACTGAAATAAAGTATATTTTAAATGTTATTCACACCAGCAGCAATATTTCTTTTTGTTAAAAAAACATCCGCAATAAAGATCAATCTTAATCTGATATCAATTATGTTCAATCTTATTTCATATTTCTATGTCGGATTGCATCAGACGACAAGTGAATCAAATCAAATTTATCTTCAAGTCAAAATAACTATGTCCAAAAATACCCAATGCAATCTATCTATTTTATCATTAATACACATACGTGTTTATGGTTAAAATAAAAAAGGGATATACATTTGAATTATTTCAGACCTGAACATATTACACAATGGCATAGCCACCATAACCAACAACATCACGGATGTTCTGCTGTCATCGGCCGAAGAAGTTCTTGGGAGGGAGAGAAGGAAGAAGAAATCATGAGTGACGACCGAAATCCTGGACCTCTGTGACAAAAGAAGAGAGGTGAGGTATGAGAAATAAACCAGCCTTGACTTTTGGGCATATTACCGGAAAGCGAACAGGGATGTGAGGAAAAAGAGATTACCACAGGCAGCAGTTAGAAGGCATACAGCACTCTTAAGACCCTCACGAAGACCAGTCAGCCCAATGCCAGTGTTATAGCAGACGTTGGCGTAAATCTCCTGACCGAGAGTGCCGCAGTCGTGAACAGGTGTACGGAATACTGCAGAGACCTCTACAACCACCCGTTTAAACCAGACCCCAGTCTCCTTCAGAACGATCCCAGACCAGAAGCGGACCAACGATGGTCCGTCCATGCTTAAGGCAGAGGTGGAGGAGGCAGTGCATAGTCTTAAAGCTAGACAATCTAATGAAGTGTACAACGTCCCTTCCGAACTGATTAAGCAAAGAGGAGAGGCAACAACAGCAACAATTGCGACACTGTGCAAAAAGATCTGGGAGGGGAAAAAGTGGCGAAAGGAATGGATCCAGTCTCTGGTCATCTCCCTACCGACAAAGTGTAAGCTCAATTTGAGCGAGAATTACCGAACCATTGGCCTCATCAGTCATCCCAGCAAAGTCATGCTATGCATGACTCCCAATCGATTGAAAAGTAAGGCCGAGGAACTGCTGGCCGAGGAGCAGACTGGATTAAGTGCTGGGAGGAGCACAATGGAACAAATTTTCAACTGCAGAGTCATCATTAAGAAACACCTGCAACACAACGTGGGCTTTTCCACAACTTAATCAACTTGAAGACAGCTTTCGACCGCGTGTGGTATGATGGTCTACGGCATGTTATGAGAGCATTAAACATTGACGAAGGGCTGGTGCAAGTTATCCAATAACTATCCGGAAACGCCAGCAGAGCAGTACTTCTCAATGGACGGCAGTGGGACTTCTTCAGAAGATCAATGTGCGTCCGTCAGGGATGTCTGCTCTCTCCCGTCCTGTTTAACATTTTCCTTGATAAGATATTGCATGATACTCTCCAATACCACCACATCTCAATCTCTATCGGTCAAAGACCCATCTCCAATTTTAGATTCGCTGATGCTATTGACCTCATGGGTGGCACCAGCAGTGAACTTCAAGATTTCATCAACATACTCTATAACATAGCAGGAGAATACGGGATGGAGGTCAGCACGGAGAAGTTGAAGATCATGGTGATCAGCACGACCAATAGCAGTGCAGCCATTACCATGAACGGCGAGAAGCTGGAAGAAGTAACCAGCTTCAATTACTTGGGAGCAATCCTGTGCAAGGATGGTACCAGTACCGCTAAGGTCCGAATTAGAATTGCCATGGCGTCCGCAGCGATGGCCTTGCTGAACTGGTTGTGAACAAGTAGTTATATCAGCTTCCCCCTCCAGGCTCTACAGTCCCTCGTAGTCTCCATCCTACTGTACGGCAGCGAGACCTGGACGCTTCTCGCGGACACAGAACGCATGATTCCGGCCTTTGAACACAAATGTATCCGAAGACTGCTCCGCATCTCCTACATGGAGCACAAGACTAACGAGTACGTCCGAAACATGACTGCAACACTTGTTGGCCCATAAAAGCCCCTTCTTGCGACCGTCAAATAACGAAAGGTGACTTGGTTTGGACACGTCAACAGGCACGACTCTCTGTGCAAGACTGCTCTCCATGGCACGTTACAGGCAGGTCGCCGTCGAGGCCAGACGAAAAGCTGGATGGACAATGTAATAAAGTGTACAAAAACATTCATCCAAAGGATGAATTATCTCTCAGCGGCCCACAACTGACCTGACAGGATTTCTGTATCGTCGTCCCTTATCCCCCCAACGACCAGACCGGTCAAGTAAATAATGATGATGAGAATGATGATGATGATAGTAGTGGTGGTGGTGGTTGTGGTTGTGGTGATGGTGATGCTGCTGCTGATGATGATGATGGTTGAGGTGGTCGTGGTAGTTATGGTGGTGATGATGATGATGGTGATGATGATGATGCTGGTGGTGGTGGTGGTGGTCGTAGTTGCGGTGGCGGCGGCGGCGACGACGATGATGATGATGATATCGACGACGACAACGACGATGACGACGGCGACGACGACCATGACGATGACGCTGGGATGGTGGCGGTGGTTGCGGTTGCGGAGGCATGGTGGTGGCGACGGTGGCGGCGGCGGCGGCTTTGGCGGCGGCGACGACGACGACGACGACGATGATGATGCTGATTATATCGACGACGACGAAAAGAAGTGTTTTAACATGTAAATTCGATATTCCATAGGGGTCGCTGAAATTGATTCCCTCTAAATGTATCACCAACATATGGGTCAATTAAACAAAGTGCAAACAACACAATAAGAACATAAATTGTTGAAAGAAACCAAGCAACATAATCATTTTGAACAACTATGTGCACAACCAAATAAATAAAACACATTCATATACACTTGGAATAAGACATCAATCTTCAACAATGCTTTAGTGTATCAAATGGTCTGTTGATGCGTCTTGTGTGTAGTGTTGGGCCTTGCGTTCTTGCGTGCTTGGCACCTTCGCTTTCAGCCTATACCGCTGGCTAGCCCTTTGCGAAAATGAAGCCGAAGTGCGTAAGTCTTCACTGCCAGTACATAGCCTCTCTACAGACAAGTCATATGTAGTGCCTCCTAGTGGCGACACATGTCAACTGAGCGCTGAGCGGCCTCAGGCTGATCTACAGGGACTACAGGTGTTCTTCCCCCAGACATGCGGCATGCTAGGCCCACCGGTGTATGGAAATGCCCTGATTCCCATGAACAGACCCCCTGCCAAAGGGTTAAATGGCCCCTGTGTTCCCAGGGATATAAGGTTCCCCGCCTACTGGGTTAAGTAGGAAACCACTGCCTTTTGGTTTGTCGTTGGATCGGCAAAGGCTAAGGGTGAGGTAACCCCGACAAAAAACCCACGGAGTTGAAATCGCAGACGTTAGGCCATTGGCACTCCCTTAACAAACCATGACGTCATGTACATCGCTATGTCTACACAATCAACCGGTGTTAATCGATGTGGAGTCTTTGAGATCCCTCCAGGGAGATTCAGTGCCGGGCTCTGAGCCTCGACAGAGTCCACCCACAGCTACTGGGGGTCCCTCCTTCGTTCCACAACAAGCCAAGAGAAGAGGAGGAAAGAAAGCTGCCTACAACAAGCCTAGGAGGAGAAAAGACCAACATCAACCTTTCATAGTGATGCATTGTAACATAGAAGGAGTCTTCAACAAAAAGACAGAACTAGAGCATATCCTTCATGAACACGACATTAATGTCTGCTGCATTTAGGAAACTCATCTGCAGCCAGCTAAATCCTTCAAGGTCAAAGAATACCAGAGTTTCCGATGTGACAGAGAAGGCAGAAAGAAAGAGTGCATCCTGACATTTGTCCGTAACAACATCAATGCTGTCCAGACTAAAACGCATATGGATGACTCTGAATTCCAGGTTCTGAGTCTCAGGAAGAACGATTTCAATCTGAAGCTTGTGAATCTCTACTCTCCAAATGACAAAGCTCTTTCCCTAGACAGTATCCCAACAGAAGAATCTAACTTCATTGTTGTTGGCGACTTCAACAGTCATTCACAAAGCTGGGGATATGACCACATGAACCGACGGGGAGAGAAAGTGGAGAACTGGCAAGATTAAAACAAGCTTAATATTATAAACTAGCCTGAAGATCTGGCAACTTTCTACTCCAGGAGATGGCATACAACGTCGACCCCTGACTTAGCTTTCTGCATTGCAGATATCCATGGGCATATCAAGAGAGAAGTCTGCGAACAACTAGGAGGAAGCGACCATCGTCCAGTCCACCTCATCATGAATCATTCTACCTCTTCATCCTTAAGCATCCCCAGATGAAACTACAAGATGGCCGACTGGACCTTATACAAACGTCTTAGTGATGACCTCTGCAAAGAGATCAGAGTGGATGGTAGAGATATTAACAAAGTTGTGAAAGACTTCAATGCATGCATACTGAACGCAGCACAGAAGGCGATACCACGCGGGTCCAGAAAAGACTACAAGCCATACTGGAGTAAGGAATTGGAAGACCTCCAGACCAAGCTGACAGAAGCCAGGGTGGAAGCAGAAAGCAACCCTTCACAAGAAAGCAGGCTCTCACTACAGCGAGCCAAGACCAAATTCCTGCGGCACAAACTTGAAGCCCAGAGAAAGAGCTGGAGAAACAAAACAGAATCACTCAACCTTGAGCGAGATGGCCAGAAGCTGTGGAGGTTAACGAAACAGCTGAATGGCGATGAAGTTCAAGCGAGGGGCTCAGTAACTCTGGAAGAAAATGGAGAGCTGCTGACAGGCAAACAAGCGGCAAATATATTTGCCAGCAACTACAAAGATGTCATTGACATACCTGTCAGTAGAGAGAGACAGAGAGAAGTAAGAAAAGAACAAAGGGGCAGAAAAAACAGATGATGGGATATCAGACCGCATGAGCCAAAGCCTGACACTGCACGAACAGACAGAAGTCAGGCAGCTGAAATTAAAGAAGTCTCCAGGACCAGACAATGTGACCAATGAAATGATCACCCATCTAAACAGTTTAGGAATGCACAAACTCTTAGACATCTTCAATCACAGCTGGACACAAGGCCAACTTCCCCAAGTCTTGAAAGACTTCATCATGATACGTATATACAAGAAAGGCAAGGATCCGAAGCAGGCTGGAAGCTACCGTCAAATTAGCCTCACTAGCTGTGTTGGGAAGACGATGGTCCACCGAGGACCAGACTACCTACCTGGCACAAAAAATTGAAGATGCTTTCCAGGAACAGTAGGTTGTCCTGACAGCAAGGATAGACCTTCAACGGGCCTTCGATAAGGTCTGGAATGATGGGCTCCAAGTCAAACTGATGAGGAATGGAGTTGGAGGAAACATGTTGAAGTGGATCAAGTCCTATGTATTAAATAGAAGGGCAAGAGTCAGCTTGAACCAAAGAAGCAGTAAGAAGTTCCTTCTGCGGCACGGTGTCCCACAAGGAGAAGTCCTGTCTCCGCCGCTCTTCTTACTTTTCATCAACGACCTTGTTTCTGAATTGCCAAGGGGAGTAAAGGCGGCACTTTATGCTGATGATCTTGTGTTATGGTGCAAAGAAGAGCATGCTACCACAGCCACATACAGAATGCAAGAAGCAATAGACAAGCTTACCGCATGGGCTGAAGACTGGTGTGTAATGATCAACAAAGAGAAATCATCCAACACACTATCCACATTGTCATCAAAACAGAAAGCAGGGACGGTGAGGATGGGAGACACTCCTATGACTGAAGCAGACGAGACTACGTACATGGGAGTCACCTTTGACAAGAGGCAAACGTGGAAGCCACATCTCATGAAAGCAGAAGGAAAGGCCCGAAGAAAACTTGCAATGATGCGAAAGCGTGCGGGAACTACATTGGGGGAGGGCAAATGAGCACATACTCAAGACAGTCTATCAAGGCACAGTGAGACCCCAACTAGTGTAAAGTTTCCCCACATGATCTTCCACAGCCAAATCCAATCGCCAGGCTCTGTATAAAATCCAGAATCAAGCTCTGCGCATCATGACAGGAGCAACCAAGTCCACACAAATTGCCTTCATGGAAAAGATAACAGGAATACAACCACTTCAAGAAAGAAGAGATGTCAAAATCCTGCTTCAGACAGAGAAGTATAAATGTCTCACGGATCATCCCATGTCAGCCAGAGTTAAAGGGTACACCAAAAATCGGATCAAGCGTAGCAGCTTTGTACATGAATCTAAGAAGCTGGACAATGCCTATGCAACAGATCTGACCATCCCCACCACTCCGCTAGGTAAAGAAGACATCGTAGATCCATTACAAAATGACCTGTCAAATGTTGCAGTAAGATCCAGTGTTCCTCACCTACAGCCAGGTAAACAAAAGGGTGAGCATATTAGAAAGAGCCACACACTTGCCATGATTGATGACGAATACCCAAGAGAGGCATAAACTTATGTATACACAGACGGTTCTGCCACTAAAGCAGTCATAAATGGTGGTGCTGGCATCGTCATTGTGTACCCATCCGGAAAACGAGAAACACATCATGGAGCAACCGGAACACACTGTAGCAATTACAGAGCAGAGACTGTAGCTCTCATGAAGGCAGTGTCAATGATTGAAGACTCGACTGAAGCTGTCAACTCGGTGGTCTTCCTTACAGATGCCATGTCTGTATTAGAAGCCCTGACCAACAACAAGGTTCCTCAGCTTGCAAATGCCTTACAAAGAATCAGCACCAACCTAAACGTGACCCTCCAGTGGATCCCAGCACACTGTGGAGTGGCCGGAAACGCAGATGCTGACCAACTGGCAAAACAAGGTGCTCAGTTTGAACAGCCACCTGTGCAAGTAAGCTACAAGGAGAAAGTTACCATAATTAAATCACTTACCCGGCCAAGACAAGAGGCAGATGCATATCATCTCCTTAGCAGGGCAGAGCAATTGATATTAGTCAGACTCCGATCAGGACACAACAGACTTAATGCATACATGCATAAGAAATACAGACTGGCCCCGTCACCAACCTGTCCGTGTGGCACAGAAGACCAAAAGCTCCCCCAAAGATGTTAACGTCACGACCAGGAGCGAGCTGCAAAGTGGCCCGAGTACACAACCCTCCACCAGAAACTTTATGGAGACGTGGATGACATGAGACGGACCACATCATTTATCGAAGAAACTGGTGTGGTCGTGTAGAGCGAACGCCAAGAAGAAGGAGACGAACAATGCTTTAGATGTAGTTTTACCTGCTGTACTTATCAATTTTAATAAATTATAATTACAATAGACACTTGCATACATAATTGCATCATTTGCATAATAAAATGTAAACTACTTTTAGTATTTCGAAGATGCCATGGCGTTGTTTACACTTTTCATACCTTTTCAAAATATTTGGAAAAAGTGAGACTACAGATACATTTTCAGTAGAAAATTTTGTGTTCCCTGGTCTTTTATTTAAGGTTAATGACTAACAAACCGATTGGCTTATAATGATATTAATAACTAGTGGTTTAATATAAGGTATTTAACAAGTAAATATATTTTCTTTGAGCAACATGCCATTAGTCAGTGTATATTACCAAACATAATAAGCATGAAAGATTGTTGATATTTGCGTTTGTTTTGTCGAACATTATTTTCGAAAGATGTCCCTATTAAAAAATATAAAATGAACACTATTTCAGTTTACTTCCTGTCGATTTGTTTTCGGACCTAAACCTAATTCAAATTAAGATGTATGGTCGTCCCCAAGGCTTATTATAATAATATTATAACAATTCTTTTTTCTACAAAAAACAACATGTTATCGTACTGATACTCGTATTATTTTTCATAAACATACAAAAGACCAGTATTTAAATTAATAGAGTTTCCAGAACCGGTACTTAACAAGGATTGTATCATAATGTCAAAATGTGCGTTTGTTATAAAAAACATACACTAGACCAGTATTTAAATTAATAGAGTTTCTGGAACAGGTACCCAAACACAACACCAAACCCCATTTAGACTTATTTTTAATAAATATGTCGTGTTGTAATGATTCTTCCACTTTAATTAGATTCAATAATCAATGCTTATATTTCAAATTAAACAAAATTTCCCGTCATTAAAACAGCATAACGAGCGATCTCCATACATGTATACAAATGTAACAGACAGCATATGGACGATGAAGGCCACTAAAACACGTTCTTAACTTGTGCTGAAAGTAAATGGAAGTAAAACTTATGATCAATCATATTAACGAGACAATTAAATGCACATTTAACATTTAAATGACAAAGTAGATCAATCAATTTCAAGAGACAATGCAACACATGTTTAAATTGCAAAGTAGCAAATACATAGATGGCATTCATGTGTGAGTGTTTTGTATCGTAATTCTTCATTTTGAAGGTTATTATCAATCAATTTATTATTTGTATTCTCTTTATCATTAATCTAACGACAAATATATTATGTCGATGTCATTAAATGTAGATGATGATAATGATGATGATGACAATGGCCATGGTGATGATATAATTGTTGTGGCTTTTTGCTGATGATGGCGATGATGGAGCAACTGCTGATGATGATGGTGATTCCATTGGTGGTGGTGATGATGGCTCTGATGACTATAATGATGATGAAGTGGATTGTGGTGGTGAATGGGCTATATAAAAATTCGCGTACAAATAAATTAACTTTAAAAGCTGAGTTAATTTTATTATTTCTCTATGAAAAAATATGCAATGAAGATGTACCTTTCCCTTTTAAACCGTTAAAATACAGGTGCATATATAGTATTAACGTGTTTAATTGAACGCCTTGTATTAAGTATGTAAATGGTGTACAGTTTATTAACCAAACAAAAACAGCAACAGCTTGTTTTTTTTCTTCTAAAAAACAAACAACAACAACTGAATGTTGTATATGACCACACGCACTATGCATTAAGCAATGCAATTTTTCTTTGTCCTTGCGTCCGTAGGTCTGGAACTGTAAAAAACAAAATTCATAAAATTTCGTACAAAAATGGCCTTTTGTACGTGACATAATAAAATAATAAAATCACAGCAAATTTGATTAAAAAGAAAACGAATTTCCATATATTGTGTATCCTCTTATCAAGTAAAAACGAACACATAATACCAACGAATTACTTCGTATAATGTGCATGAATTTGAAATACCAAACTTAATATCTGAGCTATTACAGTTTGTATTTTAACTGAATAACCAAGCTATTGTGCATGTTTATTAATGCACAGTGTTTATCTCGTATGTATGTCAATGTGAGTATATCAACTATTGACACACTATGTCTGCTTCTAACACTCGTTCTCACATAAAGAGAAACACGTAATGATAATCAATTAAATGCGAATGTATTTTAAGTTTCCCCTGTAATTGGTTTATTAGGTTTTTTGATTGAGCATTGCTTGTTAATATAAGGATAGTAATTTATTATCCGAATTATCGTGTATTTTCTAAAAGTAACATGATAATTCTCTTTTTTTCTTCGTAAGGACACCATGTTGTGCATGTCAAATGCTTTAATCAGCACATGTTAAAAACTTATGCAGGTGGTCTCCACCTTGTACCCAGACGTTTTATAAATACGCTTATTTGCTGTACAGAATAAGATATCAACACAATTGGTGCTTTCGAAATTAATTGCCTCATACCAAAGAAACGCAACGCATTAAAGGCTTCATTAAAATGGATCATAGAATTTTATTAACACTTTAAATGTTGCCATCTAAATGATACTGGTAAATATCAACCGTGTACTGAAGCGTCCTTAATGTCATAACCTTTGAACGGTATTGGTTTATGTTGTGTTTGATGTACACCACTGGTATGCGATTCGTCTGATAGACCACAGGAGGGAAGCCCATAGTTATTTTATAATAGTTTTCTTTTATATAAATATATATGTTATAATAGTGTCATTTTTTTATTTTTTTTACTTAATTATATACACTATAGGTATATGCTATACTAGAGACTCTATTATAGCAAATACCTATACAGTGTGTGTATATTTATATTTATANAAAATGTATTGACACTATTATAACATATAGACCCTCTATATAAAAAAAATATATATACAAAAAAAATACTATGGGCTTCCCTCCTGTGTGATAAACCACGAATCATCACACGTTATCTTCAAATCGCGGTCTTTCCTGCGCTTTTAGATTTGCGGCGAGTTACCCGGATACGTTATAATACGATGGTTTGATCTCGACTGGAAAATATTCGCTTTGTTTGTCACGATCTGTTTATACCTCCAGATACAAAACCAAGCGTTATCCGTATCTCCACAACTGTGTAGAAAGAAAAAAACAACAACATCTAACCCATATGTGTAAACAAAACTCACCCCTATATATTCACCAAACGTAAATACATGTATTTGCATTAAGATAATTAAAGTCGTTACTTTCTATAATTTTGTAAATAGTTAAAAATGTATCAAAATCCGGAGTTCAAGTGTGCGGTTTCGAACAAATCCATGACTGTTTGTCAATCTGCAACGACCATCGCTTGTGGGCTCTTCGAATAAGGATAAGTAAGTCTATTTCGCAGTTTTTGAGGTACGTCCGCGCCTGAGGCTGCATAATGTGTTCACTCGGAGTGTTTCTCGCAAACTTACTGGACTTTTTAAAATTAAAGCTAAAATATGCAGTTATTACGTTTTACTGAATATAAAACAACGTTGGAGTGTTATTGTGCTGTTGAGGAAGCCGGGTCACCAGGAGATAACCCCATCTGTCCGGTATGGTGACCACAACCAGACTTATATGCGGCGGGATCCTGGATCANGTCGAAAAACAGATTGATTTTGAAACAAGGGGGTTTATTGTGATGAACAATCAGTAGCAATGCACAATTTGAGTTGAAGTTGTCTATCTTTATCAGACCTTTTTTGATTGAAAACCTGGTTTTGTGACAATTTTGTCCCTTGTTTTATTATGTAACACATATGTGTTTATGATTAAGAGAAAAAGTGTTATAAATTTGAATTATGTCCGATTGCAAACAATATACTCATGTCATTCCCGTCGCTTATTTGAGGTTCACCTCAATTTGTGATTTTTGACAAATTACTTCATTCTCGGCAGAAACTTATCAATTGCCTGTAGATTTGTTTGTTTCTAGTTCGTTTTTTAAACTTATCAGTTAACCTCGATTAGATCTTAGTGTTTCCATGGGAAGAACCACTAGTATGTGTTTTGTGATATCGGATAGAAAAACAACCCATTTTATTTGCGTTGAAAATAACACACATACCACGAAACGGTTTATTTTATATTAAACTGCTGATTGACCTTCTGCAGAGTACTTATCAGCATTAACCAGTCTAGGACACCGTTTATACATAATTATTTAGATTAAATATTGCTCATCTTGTTTCTCTTACAAAATAGAAATTAAGCGAAACAACATCCGGTTTCTTTTAAATTGCGTATAATTGTGCGGTATTCATTTAGACGCAAATCACCGTAAATATGTAAGTTTCTAAGCGAAAAGATGTAAAAACTGTTTCACTGCTAATTTACATGAGGTATGCAAAAACATGTGGTTATATATTCTCCTTGAAAATGAAGTGACGTAAGCTCTTGTTTTCAATATGCGAATATTTCAAATGACACAAGTGGGAAACATTAAAACATTGTTTGTAAAAATTTATAAGTTGAGTTCCGAATAAGGCCTATTGCTTGAACCTGTTTCAAGGCCTCTGTTACATTATGATTCGCACTTCAATTTTTGCAATTTTAATGTGTTCGTTGTATGACACCAGCGATTGTAAATTACAATAATGGGTTCATTTCATTACCATTTTGCCAGCACACGTCAATTAGTTACTTTAACATTATGGTGATTCATCAAAATTGTTATTGAATTTCTATAACCTAAGTTTAAAGCGGACGGTAAAGTACGATATTAACATTACACAAGCTTCAGATATCGGTAAGCTATCGGTACCTATCTTAAATATAAGCTATAGGAATATTCGCATATTTTCTCTCAGACTAAAAACTTTAAAAAAGTCAGTGAACTCCCAATCGAGCATAATGGCCAACTGCATCTCAAAAATTGAGAAACAAACTTCAAAATTGAGTCAGATTATTAAAATGTGTTTGTTTGTGATACTAGGAAAACGGTTACCGTCACCCGCCAATCAATCTCTAATTTGTCGTGTGGCTGGTTGTATTATCACTGGTACCCAGAGACTTAAGGCGGATATGGAAAAGTTAACTGTCATCCATTTTTTACATTATAAAAACAATGTACTATATAGAGTGGTTACATATAAGTTAAGTTAATTGTTAAGTTTTTCTAAGGTCTACGTTATTTCGCTTCATACTATCGCTGCTTATATTTGTATTTACATGCAGTATTCTTTTTTGAAATCAGGCATAGCTTGTATCCGGTTCAATTCTAACTGCTTTGATAGATGCATTGCTTTATAATCCTACTTTCAAATTCAGTCCACATTAAACATTTGAGACGTTCGGTAAATCATTGCGTCATACATTAGTGTTATTCAAAAAATTGAACGTTTTGTAACGTAAAGTTGCAAATGATTTTCCAAAAATATACCGAAAAACAAACGTATTTAGAAGCGGAAAAGATATCGTTAGCGGAAAAGAAATCGTTAAGGACTTGATCGGTGTTCAAATGTATAGCCATATTGAAAACTCAGAAACGAGACAGGTTACTCAAACTATAATACACAAACTTTTTTGTGATGAGCTTTTGATGGGAGTCAATTTTGAACCATTTTCCTACTTTAAAATTAACGTGCTTATTCCTCAAAAGTATTTCAGGTTTGATACATTCGATCAAAGTATCTGAAAAATCCTATTTAAAAAAGTTCTAAATTTCTCGTTTTACGTAACCCAAACACGGGGTATAACAACTTGTATACCGAAGAGTGATAAGTCTAGATAATTTGCGCCTAATAACGTTGCTAAATATTATTAACATTTCTTGTTGCATTGAAGCAAGGTTCAAAAGTTATATTGATACATAATTAAATACCGATACAACTGGTTTTACGAAGGGTGGATATATAGGGGGAAAAACCAGGCTCAATTAAGACATAATGACAGTCCTACCTGACTTAGTGGTCACCGTAGAAGAGTGGCGTACATCGCTCTTTCTAGACACCACTCGATGAAAATCAGTCTTAATTACACCTGCCTCAAGCGGCCAAAGGTCAATTTATTTCACTTCGAAAGCCATCTTTCACCTGTGTACCATGGTCACGTGGCAGTCAATTTGAGGTTCGAAAAGTTACCACTCCAATCAATCTGCGTCGATGATTGATACCTCTGACCTCATAGAGTTTTTGTGCGTCTGTTTTGCAGCTATCGCAATTATCTGCGGTAACTGCTTTTAATATTATTAATGTGGTCGACTGTGAGAAAACAAATAGTTAAGAATGATGGGATAATGTATATGTATGATATATTATAGGGAATAAAATATTTTCAGCTTTTACCTCAAAATTGTCGATCACTTTAAATGATAAAACTGTCTAGACTGTTAAAGCAGAAAATGCATACGGTTTTTATGTGCATATTAAGATGAAACACTGAATTTTAAAGAACAAATCAAAATTAAGTGCCGTACAGCCATGTACAACTACCTTAAAATCAAAAACATTAGAAAATACTTAACCAAAGAAGCAACAGAAATACTCGTTTTGTCTTTGGTAATATCCCATCTGGATTATTGTAATCTCATCTTGTATGGAACAGCTCAATGCGAAATAAACAAAATGCAACGTATCCAAAACATGTGTGTCAAATTGGTAATCAGCCGACAGAAATATGACGGTGCAAAAGATGCTTCGCATGAACTACACTGGATACCAGTAAAGGCCAGGATAACATTCATATTACTGACCTTCATGTAGTATTGTTCTGTTTTGTTGCGCCAAAATACCTTACAGAGCTTTTAACAGAAAAAGTACCAGCATGTAACCTTCGATCTACAGTCTCGTATGACGGATGCTATGATGTTAAACGCACAAAGAGAAAAACTTTCATGGACAGGAGTTTCGGAGTTGTTGGTCCGAAACTGTGGAATGACCTACCATCAAGCATTCGGACTTCTGTCTCAATAGACATTTTCAAAAGGAATTTAAAAACATTTCTCTTCAGAGACTTTTACAACCTATTTTAAATACCTNACGTTTTGTAACGTAAAGTTGCAAATGATTTTCCAAAAATATACCGAAAAACAAACGTATTTAGAAGCGGAAAAGATATCGTTAGCGGAAAAGAAATCGTTAAGGACTTGATCGGTGTTCAAATGTATAGCCATATTGAAAACTCAGAAACGAGACAGGTTACTCAAACTATAATACACAAACTTTTTTGTGATGAGCTTTTGATGGGAGCCAATTTTTAACCATTTTCCTACTTTAAAATTAACGTGGTTATTCCTCAAAAGTATTTCAGGTTTGATACATTAGATCAAAGTATCTGAAGAAATCCTATTTAAAAAAGTTCTAAATTTCTCGTTTTACGTAACCCAAACACGGGGTATTACAACTTGTATACCGAAGGGTGATAAGTCTAGACAATTTGCGCCTAATAACGTTGCTAAATATTATTAACATTTCTTGTTGCATTGAAGCAAGGTTCAAAAGTTATATTGATACATAATTAAATACCGATACAACTGGTTTTACGAAGGGTGGATATATAGGGGGAAAAACCAGGCTCAATTAAGACATAATGGCAGTCCTACCTGACTTAGTGGTCACCGTAGAAGAGTGGCCTACATCGCTCTTTCTAGACACCACTCGATGAAAATCAGTCTTAATTACACCTGCCTCAAGCGGCCAAAGGTAAATTTATTTCACTTCGAAAGCCATCTTTCACCTGTGTACCATGGTCACGTGGCAGTCAATTTGAGGTTCGAAAAGTTACCACTCCAATCAATCTGCGTCGATGATTGATACCTCTGACCTCATAGAGTTTTTGTGCGTCTGTTTTGCAGCTATCGCAATTATCTGCGGT
>VMBQ01006851.1:4095-52302 GCA_007657795.1 Dreissena rostriformis
GTCGACCCGGACAAACGGCACCCAATATACGGTTATGAAACATTTAATGTTTGTTTTTGTTACTAATTTTCGTTCTTCTATTTACAGTTATTTTCATTCGCAGTTTGTTATTTTCGGGAATCATCATAGGTTACGGAATGCTTTAACTATCTTTGATGTATGTGAATTGTTTACAGGTGTTATTAAACCAATTAGCAAATTACGTTAATCAATCCACACTCAAATTAGTATGATAAAACAGTTTGTTGACGGGATGTATTCATCATCTCTTTTACCAAACCAATTAGCGGATTAGACAAATTAGTCCAACAAGGTGCTATTTTTTTCGTACGATAAAGTCAAACAAGGTGTCAATATCTTTATTGGTAAAACATCAAACATTCATAACCGAATATCGGGTGCCGTTTGTCCGGGTATACAATTTAATCGGGTGCCGATTGTCCGGGTCGACAAATTTATCGGGTGCCGTTTGTCCGGGTCGACAAAAAAACACTGGGTGCCGATTGTCCGGGTGCCGTTTGTCCGGATACTGTTTATTAGGGGCCATAAAAGATACACAGATAAGTGCCAATAAGGGCCCTGCAATAAACTGTGAAAACATGATTTGATTGCTACAGTAAGTGACAGATTCCTGTTAATTGTGTTTCAATATAAAAAAAAGTATTTCTTCAATGATCCCTCATTATCAATTCTGACTTTAAAGTTTAATTACTGTTATTGTAATTCTTTTGTAATCTGCACAAACATGAAACCTAGAGATCCTATTTGGGGATTTTTTGATGAAATCACAGAAGGAAATAAGGCTAAAACCAAGTGTAACTACAGCATTTGCTAACTCTTTTTTCTTTACAATAGAGGCTAGCAGAGAAGTTAGGATGATAAAAAAACAATTACAACTGCATGTTTAATGAAGAAAAAATAGTATTGCCCAGTATTACCCAGTATTGCCCACTTTTCAGAGTATTGCCCGGGGCGGGAAAACCCGGGTTTTCCCGGCGGGTTTTCCCAGGGGCGGGTTTTTCGTGCCAACCCTGTGCCAAATATAAAAGACATCGGTAAAATATTGAAGGCGCTATGAGAAACTAATAAAAAAAGTGTGCAGAAGAACAAACTGGCAACTATATGCTCCCACATATATATATATATATGGAGAAGCATAAAAATAAAAACCTCCCCAAGTAACACAAAATAACTGCAGACCCAATTGATCTCTACTAAAATTACCTTTCTCAATCCCCCTCGAAAGAACTCTTGTGTTTCTTCCCAGATCATCAAATGCAGCCGCAAGGCTAAGATTCCTCTGGTTACGATTCCTCTGGTTACGACTCATCTGCAAAGAAATGCTTATATTTATAATTATATTTCCATCTGTTTTATCAGAGGTTTGATTTAAGAACTACCTCAGGGGAGGAAAATTTATGTAACTTTCCTTCCTTTTGGAAATTGTTCAGACAGTAATTGGGAATTTGTAATTTAACTCAAGTGGGAAAGTGCCTTATATGGGTTCTTTATAAAAGGAAATAAAAAATGCTGTGTTACAAAGTCAAAATTAATGGCCAATTCACAGTTTTCCTACAATGTATTCACTAGTAAATCAAGAAAAAAAATCTTAGTTTTACGACCAAACCGTGATGTGTGGCAATTGAGAGGAGATGTACTAAAATTGCTTTTACTTTAAATTTGTGTTAGTTTGATCAACTGGGTTTTCCCCCATCTGATGAGTATGACTTATTCATTTTAAAAATGCACATAACCACAGGTTTTTTTCCCATGATTTGGGATGATAGCCCATGGCTTTGTAATTGGGTATTTTATTGGCATTTTTAAGAAATTGGGAAAATAAATTCATTAGCAAACTTTTTCGTGCCAAAAGTCCACTGATTTGTGAAAAAATAATTTTATATAACTCTTTATAATATAATTATTCAAATTAAAAAACAAAATCATTATTATATACTTTGCTAGATGTAATTGAAATAAAATTGAAATAAAAGAATCATTTAGACACTTCTTTCTATAATAAACAAGAAATGTGTCCACACGACACTGATGCCCCCAACTGTAACTTTGTCACTACTTAAAAGCATAACTGTGTAAATGTTTGTGAGAAGTGTTAAAACTATATGCCGCAAGCTTGGACAAGATCGGATGAAAACTACTTGAAATAGAGAGCGGACACCATGCTGAATGTTTAAAACGCACTAAGCGACCCCGTGACCTAGTTTTTGGCCCAGCATGGCCCATGTTCGAACTTGGCCTAGAGATCATCTAGATAAAACTTGTGACCAAGTTTGGTGAAGATCGGATGAAAACTACTTGAATACTAACCTAATGAAACCTAAACGCGAACCCTAAGATGAAGGTCAAGGTGAAAGGGGTAAAAATGTGTGTGCGTACGGAAAGGTCTTGTCCATATATGCATGCATACCAAATATGAAGGTTACATCTGAAGCAACATAGAAGAAATGAGCATTTTTCGAAACCTAAACGCAAAGTGTGACGGAATTTCAGACAGACAGACAGTGCGATAACTATATGCCCACCTTCGGGGGCATAAAAAACTGTTACATTGTTTCCGACGTAAGTTGATAACGATGTCAAATGTTCGACGCATAATACACTGTTTCAAATTTCAAAATGTCAATGAGAATAGTGTGTTGAAAAATCGTTGTATTTCTTAGGGTGCATGCAAGAATAACGTCTGTAGGTTGCCATTCAGCCTTCAGGCAAATTTAACATGTTTTTAAAGTTTATTCGTTATTTTCTTCAATATGTCTCAAACGCCGTCTGTTCAAGGAAGCGCACAGATTTGCTGCGCTGAACTGAACTTGTGTTTATGAAGGGGTGCATGGTAGTCCAAATAATTAGACGTAAGCTACACCGTATATCGACCTCATATGTATAGGAGTAGGGTGCATGCATATGGACTCACATAGCCGCCACAGCAAAAATTATCAAAGGCTCTGGGAGTCCATTTATATGGACTACCATTCAGGTAAATTAACGTCTTTTTGTAGTTAATTTATTGCTTTCCTCAATTTGTCAGAACAAAGTCTGTTTATGGATGCGCACTGATCCCCGGTGGAAAATTGCACTTAAAAGTTATCAAAGGGAGTCTGTTCATATGTAGTCCAACTTGTTGACGCACTCAAATATTAAGCTACTTTTTATATGGGTAATATTTGGAGCGTACAACGGGCGAAGGACCAAAATTGTGGTGGACAGTTTTCCTTCTTTGTCTATATTGTTGCGCAAGGATTTTGTGCGCAACATTCAAGCCCCGATATCAGACAGTAAATATCAACGGATTGCAATAATATTTACATACCTGTGTAGATAATCCATTTCTCGATAATGTTCTGTAAGAATTATGTAATGACACTTTCAATTTTGCACGCCTAGGCAATTTAAATCAACACACTATTCACATTTTCCATTTCTATCGCTGTGCCCGTTGTAAACCGCAGGTAGATTTTAATCGATAACGCAGCCTATTACACCGTAATGCCTTCTTCTGATTGGTTGATATTTAAATATTTCATAACATGGNGTCCATAACTATAAAGTCGCGCCAGTCAAAAATCATAAAAAAGCGACATTTAAAGTTATGGTAGCCAGAACTAAGGAGTAGGGTGCATGCATATGGACTCACAGAGCGCCACAGCAAAAATTATCAAAGGCTCTGGGAGTCCATCTATATGGACTACCATTCAGGTAAATTAACGTTTTTTTGTAGTTTATTTATTGCTTTCCTCAATTTGTCAGAACAAAGTCTGTTTATGGATGCGCACTGATCCCCTGTGGAAAATTGCACTTAAAAGTTATCAAAGGGAGTCTGTTCATATGGACTAGGTTACTAGAATTATAAACAGACTGCCATGTGTTTAGAATAATAGAACTGAGTTTATCATATGGTTAGATTAAACGGAAGCTAAAACCGGATCAAATAAAAACTTCTTGAATTTATTTGACTTGAACAATAACTTCGCCTTGGCTTCGGTAGACTTTTGGAAGTTTGAGTGAGACAAAATGCAAGTCTACTTTTTTATTGGGTGGAGATCAGTAGGTTTTGAATTTTCTCTTTCGATTCAAATTTAAAAAAAAACACACTAAAACGCACAGGATGAAAGAATTTACATTAATACAAAAGTACTCACCTTTAATTGTTTATTTATTTGATCGTGAAACGCATTTACAATTCCCGGTTTGTTGTTTGAAATACTTTCTGTTTTCCACCAATGAAATACGACTTCCGGTGGATTCGGGAATAGTCGAGTTTTTCCGCTTTGTCAATCATCGGTATCAAACAATATTCAGTTGATTACATCCAATACATGGTCGGTTTATTTGTTTAAGTTCATCAGTTCATCCAACAAAGAGACAATATTGTTCTTTCAAACATTTACATAAGGTAATACAATGAAGTGTAGAGATAATTTTGATGAACATCATGATATTTAACATAAGCGCCCTCCTGAACGTGAGGTAGCGTGGCCGAGCGGTCTAAGGCGCTGGTTTTAGGCACCAGTCTCTTCGGAGGCGTGGGTTCAAATCCCACCGCTGCCAATTATTTTTCTTAATAATTGTGATACATGCGACGTACGTACACTCGACATTTTAAGTTTTGTTGAATGCGTAGTATTGACCAGTCAGGGGCGTAGGTAATGGGGAGGCAGGGGCTGCGGCCGCCTCCCCAATATTTCGGCTAGTCGTCGTTATATAAATAAAACGTAAAATCCCCCAAAAATCGCCGCCCCCAAACCAGTATTTTTGTTATCACGCGCCGTCAGTGCAGAAGCCATGTGTCCCCTCTCCGTCTGCTCCGAGGTTGCCAATAGTGTCATTGCGTTAATTGCTTTATTGTTCTTTTCCGTGATTGCACTGTCGGTGTTTTGATTAGGGACAGGCTATTCTTTTTTATTTTAATTGATCGCTTTAATTCAAAGGTAACTGCCACTTAAAACAGTTTTGAGTAAATATACGCGTGAAAAACATTAATTTGATTGAAAATATGTTTGTTCTCTAAGTATAACAGTTATAATTTGATAAGAAATCATTGAAACAATATCATATATGTAATTGTTTAATGTTCAAAATAAGTATTCCTAATCAGCCTCGAAATTTTGCTTTTCCTAAGCATACATTCGGGAAGAAAAAGCCAGAACAGCGTTCATTCCAATCTAGTTGGTTTGATTCGTTCACATGGCTCCACTACGGTGAGGTGTGTAAATTAGTATTAAATTTTAATTTGCGATCGTTCTTATCTTTTATGAACCTAACGTCGATCCAAATACAAACGAAATTTAGAAAAAAACACAACATACAAATAATACTCGTATTGTTGCTTAATAATGTTTTTTATTATAATCATTAATATTTTACACTAAATTTATTACAATGTTATTCTTTTTTGTGTTTATTTAACTTAATTTAATAATATTTATTCATCCTGGTGCAGTATTTTGGAATTGGAAAACGTGATTGTGACTGAGGCAGAAATTGCAGAACTGTTTAGAATATTATTAATATAAATATTTAGCATTTTCAATAAACTGCATAATACTATTGTTATTATTATGGCATTTTAAACCAAAATTACCGTATTCCGGAGATTCACGACGACCATGTATGTTTTGTTGAATATGATGATATGTCTTTAAATCGTGTAGAATAAGCAGGAATTAGTTGCTTTTGTATTAATTTGAATTTAGTTTGCGTTGAACTTACTTTTACTCTTGTAAACAGTATACAAATGAGTTATTACTGCATATGAAAAAATAGCATTTTTTGTACATATGTTTTTATAATGTTATGAGATAAACGTGTAATTCGTGTAAGTTATTTTTATGAATTCTTTTCAGTGATAGGTTAGGCTAGACTTAAAACGATTTAAACTGAATGTTTGGATTGACCGTCCCAGTGGGCATATCAGTTTAATAGTGTGTTATGTTTAGGTTTGTGTTACATGTTTGTACTGTTCGTAAGTTGCCGGAAATAAACAACACGAGGATAGAAACGAGAACACCTGTCCTGGGAATACATCTGGAGCTTTACTAAAACTATATTCGATGGATTTGATGTATTTTATTTGAATATGTAACCAAAGGCAAATGACGGCATTAATTTTCCAGACTGAGAAAGGAATGATGCCGATTGGTTCTACAAGGGTTTCAAATAAATCATATGTATTATACCACCATGTGATTGTATGTATCAATATAACTCAAGAATTGATTTAAGACTGCCTACCTGTATTATTTGCAAACGTTTTACGATACGTGTCTTTAAAGATGTCAGTTTACTAGGTCACGTCTCAACTGCTATGTCTCCGCAACGCCCATAAACATCACAACTAAAATCTTAATTCATTGTAATTATTATTAGACAACAAATTAAACCCTCTGTATTAACACCCGTGGAAACTCCCAGATAAAACCAATAAAGACACTTCCCCTCTCCTGATACCTTCCCGTATGCCTTTTATCCAAACAATGACAGTTGAATAGTTGTGTCAGCTTTTTAAATCATTTGTATTTCATTCTGAACTGAATTAGTAACAAATAATCAGCTATTAATTCTTGATGTCTAATAAGGTGGTAACAAAAGTATTCGTTTCATATGTAACCTAATAACACTGAAGACAAAAAATAGATGCTAATCGTGTTATGTTTCTGGAATAAATACTGAATGTTTGAAAAAGTATTTGAAGAAAATGACGATTTTTATTTTATTTTTATTTTTCTATTCAACGATAACAGATTTCAACAAATTTAAAGCGTATTCATTTATTTTCCTCCCTGTGCAAGGTGCTGGAGCCTGAAATAAATCAAAACACCAAAGTTAATCACACGGTGTTATTATTTTATATGATATGAGGTTTGAGCGTTTCATCTTTTCTATATTGAACTTCTTGTAGATAATTACACACATTAAGTGAATAATCATCAGTAAAATGCATCGACCTCTTAAATAGTAGAAAACACCATACATTTAAATAAAAAACCTAACTTACCGAAACACTTAATACATTTTTTTTCCATCGACTAAAGTAATTATTTTGTTTAAAATGAGTAGAAAGCTATATAGTAATCAAGGATAAAATATTTGATATAACGTGTATATATCTATAAACGAACATTTAGAGTTATGGTGCGTAGGAATAAACCATACTGTCATTAGCTGTTAAATAGCCAAGCATCAGTACAGCAACGAATATTTATTGACTGATAACATGCTCTTTTGAAAACTATTTTGACTACGCACAATCTTATATTTTTGCAAGTGAAATGCAAACTGTATTTTACAATGCTACCATCAGTATTGGGTCTTACTGTTATTTTGTTTAGTGGATAGTTTAACAAACCTATTCTGTCAAAAGGAATTCATTAAGAATAATAGTACAATTGACAAAAATGGCCGAAGAATGGACACAATTAGAGTTTACTCACTCCTTGCATGCTGGTCCACACAACAGTGGAGCGGCCAGACTACCGCCTGGGATTGCACCGATGATCCCCGGGCAGGCGGCCTCACATTGAGCCTCTGTTGCGTCGGAGCCAAGGGCGGCCTGCAGAGCGTGCGTAACGTCGCTCACTGAAAGAAGCAGTCTCAGAATAATTCAACATATCATTAAAATCCGTAAATACCGTAAATTTACGTTATATTAGCACAATGTATCGTATAAATTGTGTGTTGAATCACAGTTGATGTATTTAGGGCAAATCAATATCTTAAATTGTTCGGTTCGAACCTGGCCAATTTATAAAATACAAATAATATAATCGTTGATGTTTAAAACATGAATTTAGCTAACATTTGGTTAAAATATTTGCTTTAACTGAAGGTTATATCACATTCCAGTTAAATATATTATACAATAGAGTCCTTTTCAAAATAAAAAGTTATACCTGTTTTAAGTTGATCGTTTGCTTTTGTGTGAAATAGAAATATAAAATAATGGTTATTTCTGTATTAGAAAGTAACAACTCACAGTGAAGCTGAAAGGATCCGAAGATAAACCTCTCCTCGATGCTGGCACAGTAGACCATTGGCAACAGAACGAGCAGACACACGGCGAATTTCATCTTGGGATCTAAAGGAGTATTGCATTTTGTGTTAAACATATGCTTGCAAAAAAAAATGAACAAATGACGTCATTGTAGAGCGGTACCATGTCTTATTTCAGGCTTTTTCAGTTTTGTATATAATCTGTACCGATCGATTTAATATGCAGTAGATTTACTTTATCCGGTGGAATTTTCCTTCACGCAACCCGGTTTGTCGACGTTATATGATATGACCGTGTGACTGGACTTATGGCGAAACTCGTTCTAACATGGCCGAAAACATGGATATTTTATTCTGTTTCCATGGAAACTTTTCACGAAATTACTTTTTAGAATTCAATACTACATATGCGCCCCTGCCTGCGACTGCATCACTCCAGGCACTATTTTTTGCCAAGTATTTAAATGTTACCAAAATGTAAGACTTAATTTAATTAAATATTAAGCAATAATCCAATACAATATCGGTATGATATGCACATAGCTGTTTATACAGTCAATCAATTGATAGTAGCATTTACCTTGACGTGGAGCTCTACAGAAATGATAACTCTGGTCAGCAGACTGGTCAAGCTATTTATACTGATGGTCACATGATAAACACGTTTGATGACCTCTCTGAACTGGTCAGTTAGATAGCTTCGATTACGCGAATATGGACAAAACCATATTCACATACCATGTGATGCTGCTGGTGTTATGGTAGCGGTTCGTCACATACCTGGCTTCTCTTCTCTGGACCATCTCCAGATCGTGGATTACAGAAATGCAAACCCACTTATATATCTTTTTGCTAAAAAAGAAATCCTAGTCTTCTTCGCTATTATTGGACAATATGAAAAATACATGTAGAAAAATCAAACTCTAGAAACATTGTACTGAGATAAATTATTGCTGACACCCCTACATGTTTATTAATATATCGGCAAAGGGAGGGGGCAAATGTCTTAGTCAGTTTCGTGCCTATACGATACAGGTGACCAGGGGTGTAGATAATCTACAAACATTGGGGAGGCGGTCAAGTTTATGTACTGGTAACACAAAGGGGTTCGTTTGAGAAGGTTGTCCTCTCCCGTGGTTCCGATTTTTTGTTTTAATTAAAAAATAATATGGTGCGTTTTGGGGGGAACTTTCATTTTGATATAAATGCTCGATTTTTGTCTCACTCTCAGTTTGTCATGAAATCAGTATATATATTTCATTACAGATTAAACAAACAGGTAAGTTTATGTGATAGAAAGTGAGCATGTGCTGGAGTTACATGATTTTTACATACTTCTATGAAAAGTTTTCGTCTACTCTGAAAAGTAGCAGAGGTTTCACAAATTAAGTACTTTAACAACGAAAAGACATCGAATTCGAAGACCGTTTTAATAAACCAGGTCATTTCATTTGCTTTGTGTAAAAAAATGACTTTTAAACCTTCACCTAATCTGTAAAGCCCACGTCGTTATTATCAGTTGAACGCGTATAAGGTTAATCAACGGTAATATGTGACCTACTATTAAATACTTTTAAATGTTCCAAGGTAGATCGAGTTAACTGTCACAAACAAAATGGGTTGTACGCATTACAATCGCCGTCCAGAGCTCATATTTAAGCAAAATAAATCCACACTATGGGTTCTTTGAAACACAACTTTGTCGAGGCAGACGTCACCACTTAAAATGGACCGAATAAAGAGACCTTGATCTGCTAACTGGTTGTGAAATCCCGACTTATCACTACACTGTCTATGGGCCAGGAGATGGGAGCTTTTTTTCATAATCTTATTTGAACATGTTCAAGATGTGTATTTATTTTTTGCTTTCTGGTGGTTTATAGAGAAATATCAGTGAATAAGAACTTATATTTCACTGTTTCAAACAGTGAAAACTAACAGTGAACAATTTAGATACTTTTCACTGTTTTACTGTGAAATGACGTCATTTTTTGACGCCATTATTCCAGCGAAATTCTCCAGTTAAACTCTTTATCATTGTACATAAACGATGAAAAAAAAATGAAAAAAGTTGGATTCGGTTGAGTACCGATACCAACGTTTCATTGACGTCGACGTTTCATTATTTATATCTTGGTTTTCAAACAAACAATTTATTGCAAAAAGTTTACCATTGTATTTGTGGTTAAGCTACAGTGTTCCGTTGTGACGATATAGTCTACTAGTATATTATTCTGGTATAAAAACGTGGTAGGTACTACAGTAACGGTTGTTTGTTGACGGTAAGTTAATATCACCGCCCGTCTTAATACAAATCCCATTTACATTAAACGGAATTAATAGTTTTGAAGCTTTACTCTTAGTTGACCATTGCGACGTTCATTCTGTAAAAAAAGTCCTCATTTTCTCTATCACTTTTGCAAACTCTTTGTTCGAGATTTACGACCGCAAAAAATGTTTACCACAAAATTGGTCAAAAGCGTGGATTAGATTTTCTTTTTCACACAAACCTTTGTTTTTTTTGGTAACCTCTCTGTACTTGGCATTAAACGTGCTATGATTGGCACTCCCTCTGACCACGATAGATTATACTAGTAGGTCACCTAACCCAACGCACTGCTTGATAGTACGTTGACATTACATTCAGTCACAAACGTGATTTTGCTATGTTTATCTCCGTGTTTTGCCGTTGCAATAGATTCCGGTTCTCAATGTGGACAAAATGATAACAAAGCAATCCTACCGAACATCTGGAGCAGAACACACCTACCTATGCGTAGACCAAGAACACACGATGCGTTGAACAAGGATACTTACTATCACTATAAATCAGCTCACTTAAGTGCACACAAGTTATTATAGAACAACACAATTAATCGGTCGTGTTCCTTATCATGCATGGCAATCAACTTTACCTCGCGGTCGCGATCTTTACGATTCAAGTGTAGTGACCGACATACATTTTCAGTCGAAATAGTCCAGTAATAGTTGTACTCGTACGTGAGAAGTCATACACATTAGTTGTTTACAAATTCTCTTTTTATATTTTAAACAAATAAATAAACAATGTACACATGACATGAATTTCGATTCAAGTGTAGTGACCGACAAATATTTTATGTCGAAAATCAAATAGCCCATTAATAATTGTACGTGTACGCATTTAGTCATGAGCATTGATACAAATTGAATATAAACTGTTTGCACAAGACCGACTTAATATACCACACCAGATATTGTAAATAGAATATGCGCTAAAGGGGCCACTTAAACGCTAATTTAAAATGTAAATGCATTTTGATTGCATTTAGTCGGTAGATCTTAATTATAACGATATTTTTTGAAAGATGATTATTATTATATTATATATGACTGGATTTGCTGGGCCAAGTGTGAGGTTGAGCGCTCTATATCCGGTTTAACCCCTTAGTGCTTAGCACTGACCGTTCCAAGGCGGTGACCCCAGCTTTATTATACTATGTGTATATGTTGTTTCGTTGTGTGCCGTACTGTACTGTTTTGGCTATTGGTTCCTTGCCATAAATAACGGACCACGAAGGTGTGTATGATAGAAATGCAATACTGCTGGAGCTTTTGGAGTTTCACTTCTTTATATTTATTATTATTTCTGGTCTTCTGCTGAAACGATGTCTCACAACTTATTTTGACCATATCTTTACATCAATCATTCTATGCTGAATCGGCAAACATTACACATTGAGTAGGCCACCTGTTTTGGGTCAAAACAATACATATATTATAATGTATTACGATAATTGGACATGCCCTAACCACCAATAAACAGCTTAACCCATTTATGCCTAGATGACTCTCCCATCCTTCTAAATTGGATCAATTTATTTCCAAAATTAGGGATGTCTAGTATATTTATTTCTATATTTTGAATATTTCTTACAGCGTGTCATCTGGGTGTACGCTGTTTGCCAAGGCCTTTTTTTCTAGACGCTAGGCATAGATGGGTTAAGACCACACCAGAAGACATTTAATGTAAATCCGCACTGAATGTATTGTATGGATAACGGAATGATATCCTTTTATATCACTTAATATTTAGTTAACAATAATTACATACTAATGTATACATAAGTAATATCAATGGCGAAATATTGTGTATGATGACATACGGTCAATTCAATCATTGCCATATATCTGGCAACTGGGACACATTTAAAGTCTAATTTTGTTATCAATAGCATTGACCGTGCCTCTACGGAGCAATGCCAATCACGATCCAGGATGATTTGTAGAAATAAACATCACGACGTCCTTGTGATAAGGTCCCGGGAGAGGAACCAGCTGTGAACTAAACCCGTTATGTCCTCCTCAGACACGACTGACCTTAATACCAATACCTACTGATCGTGATTTGTCCGCCAACTTACAATACCGTGGACACGATCAGCCTTACCGAAAGTGTTCAACTAGTACATTGTTCATACTTGAATAGCAAGGTGAATATGGGATCAAATATAGATTCATATTATTTTTATTTTTATTTTATTTCTTTTACGTCGTTTTTTAAATCTTTTACAACGCAAATAGTACTATATTCAACTGGAAGAAGCAAATAATCGCAACGCTTTTGTTTGTTATTCCATTTTATTTCCACCGTTAAAATAATATATATTTTGCATATAACATATTACGTTTAAAATACACAAAATGAGTATAAATGTTTAATATTTGTTAGATATAAGTTATGGTACATAACACCTATAAATCCGATGGTTGGTGTCAACAAAAATATATTGAAATATTGTCAATTTCAAACAGGAATCGCAACGTAGCTTACCTCAAGCCGTGTGGCCACCATACAGACGTAGCATATATCTCGCCGTAACTTCTTCATGCGGTCGCTGAATCCCAAGTTTCAACCGTGATTGAGCATAACCAAATGAATTATTGCAAATCAGGCAATTGATGCATACATATAATAATAGCAAGAAAAAAAAGAAACTACACGGACATTATCAGAAGTTAAATTCAACTCAACCACCGGGAGTCTTTTATTTAAGGCAAGCGACTGATTGCCTGTACGATACAGGACAATCCCGACAAAAACACATCAAACACTTAAAGCTTGTATCACCACCCTGGAACGGTCAATGGAAAGCGATGCCGGTATATACAAGCTATACGAACCTCACGCTTAAACGAGCAAACCTCACTTCAAGGGGAACGTACACATTTGACAACATATTAAATACACAACACCATGGAAAGGTCAAATAAAAAACAATATTTCGGGCTTTGAACCGTTTGATGGCTATCCGAACCCTAAAAAAAGCATAGAACACACACGTGTAAATAAACATCAATCTCATAGAATTTCAATTTAAATAAAAAAAACACAACAACAATAAAATATTAAAAACATAATTCGATTAAACGTTCAATGGCTAATTTACACCATTGCAGCAAACCTATCACTTTTTTGAGGCACGATAAAATGAGATACATTCAAGCCACAGCTGAATGCGTTTTTTGACAGGATTTCAGAACCTAGCACCATATAGTACACAATCCAGATCATTGTTATGCTTCTCAGGAAGCCACAGTAATGAAGAGTGTTAAATGCCCGATTACGTCGCCTTGATTTTAACCCTTTGAGCGCTGGAACCGGATTTTGAAGGCCTTTGCAAACAGTTTGGATCCAGATGAGACGCCACAAAACGTGGCGTCTCATCAGGATCCAAACTGTTTGCTATTCTGATAGTGGTCTTAGAAAAAAATTCGAAGAAAATGCTAATTTTAGAAATTCAGCAGACGACATTTTAGCAGACGACAAATTTCCCAGCATGCAAAGGGTTAATGTATAATACTCATATGTTTCATATGAACAAAACAAAACGTGTATTTAATGAACAAATTATTATGCACGTCGTAAATAAACAGGTTCACGCAAAAATCTCAACATATCGTGCAGATCTGTTTAAACGTCACAGCATTATGTTTTATCAACAAGCATTAATAAACGTTTCAGCATTGGCTAGCATGTAATTCTTTAAGTACGGTTTTGTGTGTATGTTTAGTAGCAGTATATATATATTACTTGTTTAACGAACAATAATACAATGATTGGTATTAAACTGTTACTATGCATATTGATAATGTAAATTAATTACTGCTGTGTACCGTACATGAATTTCCATTCAGTTTTCCAAGGCGAACGTAGCCCCAAGGTACAGCGATATTTATGTCAAATCAGTACGGAGAACGGACTGTTTGCGAGTATATTTGTTTTCTCAACTGATTTGTCTCCGCAACGTCCCAGTTCGCCATAAAATCAGATCTAAAATCATCGAAAGCATAATGCTTAGTTAAAATGAGGAGACATCATCTGGTTGTAAGATGTGTCTGCACATTTTGATAATAACACATTATTTTCAGTACAATGGTTGCTCAAATTGTATTTATGTAGATTTATATAATATTAATATGGTCAGAGTAAAAGATTCGCAAGATCGTCGATTTCTGTCTCTTTAGTACTCACCACTTTGGCTGGTGAGGCGGTCGTTTAACCACTGTGTAGTTCAATGGAAATGAAATTGAAATTTACAGTATTTTACTGCTATTCAATTTGAATTATGATGCTATGAGGTTCATTGTTTGTATATTCTGAAATATTTTATTTATAACTGATGGAGAAATGGGAACTGAGGAGCTCCTATACACCGATTTGAACCCCTACATGCCTTTCAAAGGCAATGACCCAACTTTCACCAATATTTTTTTGTGTTTATTGTGCATGTGTGTGTCATGTTTAGTACATGTATCTTGTCAACAGGGTCTTTCAGTTTGTTCCATGCGATAAATAGGAGGACTGTAAGATATACTGAGATTTTTCTTCAGCTGCTGAAGTTAAAAGTCCACTTTGCTTATATTTGAAAATTGTTAAACATATGCAACATCATTGCTTGCCGAAAACATAACGATGCGTGGAACTGGTATTTCTTTGTATCACTTTACAAATTCCTTAATCCACCGATATCGCAAGTAATAAAATAGTTTATGATGACCGTCACTAGTGTTTGCATCTTTAACATGATAAATTATTATATTTTGCTAAATAAACTAACGGTGAAATATATTTGAGAACAGTCATATCAATCATGCCTCTGTTATTTGAATTGATTTCATTCTGAACACTTCTTTATATTGGAAATGTGTCGATGTTGTTTGTTTAATAGTTTTTCAGCTTTTGTCAAGATATCACTTTATATTATATTCTGAAAAGAATAAGTAATCAATACACATCTATCAGTTCACGATATCTGGTATGGCGGTTACATACGTATTCCTTCCATATTTAACACAATCAGAATGAGGACAAAGTTAAGATGTTAAACTTGTAATGTTTTTGGAATAATAACTAGAGCCTATATTAAATGGTAGATGAAGTACCGGTATTTAAAGAAAATGAAGACTTTTTTTAAATTATTATTTTTAATTTTCAATGATAACAGATTTCAACAAATATCAAATGACAGCAATTATTTTCCTCCCTGGGCTAGAAGCTGGAGCCTGAAATAAACGAAATCACCAAAATAAATCACATAGTGGCGTTAACTTATATGGACGAAACCTAGATAAAAATCTATGATTCAAATGTTGATATGTGTTTTAAATATCTATAAACGAACATTTAGAGTTCTGATGCGTTTGAATAAACCATACTGTCGTTAGCTGTTAAAAAGCCAAGCATCAATACAGCAAAGAATTATTATTCAGTGATAATAGGATCGGTTGAAAAGTTATTTGATGTTTGCACAATACTATATTTTTGCAAGTGAAATGTGAACTGTATATTTGATTTTGAATCTTTCGGTGTTGGGTCTTATTGTTATGTTGTTTATTGGATAGTTAAACAACTATATTTGTTTCCGTAGAAATGCATGTAGCATCCTGTTAGAATTTACAATAATGACCACAACATGGACACATTGACAATTTACTCACTCCTTGCAAGCTGGTGCACACAAAAATGGCGCGGCCAGACTACCGCCTGGGATTGCAGCGAGGATGGACGGACAGGCGGCCTCACATGCAGCCTCACTGCATGGTGTCTGAGCCAAGAGCGGCCTGCAGCGATTTAACAACGTCGTCCACTGAAAGAAGTAGTCTCGGAATAGAAACAGAGCATTTACATCCGTCAAAACCTTAAATAAACGTTGCAGTAGCGTTAATCGTATAAATTGTGTATGCTATCAAAGTTGATGTATTTAGAGTAAATCCGTATCTGAAATGTTTCTTTTCGAACTTGGCCTTAATGAATTAATTATAATGTGTATTAAATATAGGATTTTATTGAACGGGATATCACATACCCGTTAAATACATGCATGAAGAATACATTTGTGAATTAAATATTTCGCTTTTGTGTGATATCGAAATATAAAATAATGGATATGTCCGTCTTAGAAAGTAACAACTCACAGTGAAGCTGGAAGGATCCGAAGATAAACCTCTCCTCAATGCTGGCACAGTAGACCATTGGCAAAAGAACGAGCAGGCACACGGCGAATTTCATCTTGGGATCTAAAGGAGTATTGAATTTCATTATATTCTTTGTTTCTTGTGTTTGTAAAAAGTTTTCATGTACTGTTGGAATAGCCTCGTTGTTTGGAAATTAGTTCTGTGACATACATGAACGAACGTATTATATAATATAGTTGTCTTCTGCTGGTGCTATTTTCTGATAGTCCTATAACACATATAGGTTAAACGAATGATTGCAAGAACATGAACACATTATATAACTTGTAGCGCGGAACGATGTTAAATTACAAGCATAAACTTTAAATACTTACAGTCTTGTATATAAACGATATCAATTGATCTAACATGAAGTAGAATTTTACTTTGTGCCGTAGAATTTTATTTTACACAATACGATTTGTTTACGATATATAAAATGACCGTGTGACTGGACTGAAGTCGAAATTCGGTCAATATGGATGATAACATGTACATGGTATTCGAGTTTAATGATATTTCCATAGTTCTTATTTGAGTACATAATATATCCCTATATCTTAATTAAAAGGAAGTTAATATTCGAAAGGCCGACTATAACTTTTCTATTTATTTATTAAATTCCGCGACAGAACATCTCAGCAGTATAATAGTGTATACACAATTTAGACATTCCATCTCTTCAGAAACAGAAATNGGTTTATTCCAACGCATCATAACTCTAAATGTTCGTTTATAGATATATACACGTTATATAAAAAAAAATTATTCTTGATTGCTATATAGCTTTCTACTCTTTTAAAACAAAATAATTACTTTAGTCGATGGAAAAATGTGTTAAGTGTTTCGGTTAGTTAGGGTTTTTATTTAAATGTATGGTGTTTTCTACTATTAAAGAGGTCAATGCATTTCACTGATGATTATTCACTTAATTTGTGTAATTATCTACAAGTAGTTCAATATAGAAAAGATGAAACGCTCAAACATCATATCATATAAAATAATTACACCGTGTGATTAACATTGGTGTTTTGATTTATTTCAGGCTTCAGCAAAGGTGGCCCAGGGAGGAAAATAAATGAATGCGCTTGAAATTTGCTGAAATCTGTTATCGTGATATAGAAAAATATAATTTAAAAAAAAATCGTCATTTTCTTCAAATACTTTTTCAACCATTCAGTATTTATTCCAGAAACGTTATACGATTAGCATCTATTTTTTGTCTTCAGTGTTATTAGGTTACATATGAAACAAATACTTTTGTCACCGCCTTATCAGACATCAAGCATTAATAGCTGATTCTTTTTTTTCTAATTCAGTTCAGAATATAATACAAATGATTGAAAAAGCTGACACAACTATTCAACTGTCATTGTTTGGACAAAAGCTGCCATCAATAAACGAGATTATAATTGGCATACGGGAAGGTATCAGGAGAGTGGTAGTGTCTTGATTGGTTTTATCTAAGAGTTTCCACCGGGTGTTAATACAGAGGGTTTTATCTGTCGCGTAATAATAATTACAATAACAAAGGCAAAATTGTTATTACTGTTCAGAATGTATTTCCTCGGTAGTTCCTCTACTTTGTCTTGGACAAACAACAGACACCAATGACGGCCGTAATGTACCATTTTTTTACTTGCGATAACGGTGGATTAACCCATTTATTTCTAGCGTCTAGAAAAAAGGCCTTGGCAAACAGCGTAGACCCAGATGAGAAGCCGCATGATGCGGCGTCTCATCAGGGTCTGCGCTGTTTGCTTAAAGGAATTTCTGTAAGAAATGTTCTAAATATAGAAATAAATATACTAGACATCCCTAATTTTAGAAATAAATTGATCCAATTTAGAAGGATGGGAGAGTTCACTAGGCATAAATGGGTTAAGGAATTCCGTTAAGTACAATACCAGGAAGTCCAAGATCCACAAACGCAGCGTTCTGTTTTCGGTATCTTTGCTGTTGCATATGTTGAACAACATACACATATACAAAAACTGGACCTTTAACTGCTGCAGCTGAAGAGAAACCGCAGTTTATCATACAGTTTTCCTATTTATTGCTAGGAACCAACTGACAGACAGTGTGACACAAGACACATGTGCTAGACATGACACATACACACCCACACACACAACAAACACACAAGATATAAATATATAAATACAACTGGGGTCACCGCGTTGGCACGGCATTTGGGGTTTACAATGGCTCCGAAATTCATATTTGGCCACGTGTTAATAATACAAAAATTAAAGAATATATAAATAATAAACCTCATAGCATCATAATTCAAATTAAATAGCTTTAAAAACAGTTTCATTGCAATGTCATTTCCATTTAACTACACAGTGGTCATAAGACTTCCAAACCAGCAAAAGTTGTATTACACAGACAGCAATCGTTTATCTTGCGAATAGTTTACACTGACCATGTTTATATTCTTTGAGTATACAATAATCAAAAAGTGCGGGCACATCCTACAACCACATGATATCTCTTCGTTGTGACTCTTTAAAAGAAAAACCGGGTACGCAAACCAACCACACGAACATTGTTGGCTGTGCTTTAATGCTTGCACTGATTTTAGATGTGATGTTTATGGGCAGAGACATAGCAGTTGAGACGTGACCTAGTTAACTGCCATCTATAAAGACACGTATCGTAAAACGTTTGCAAATATTACAGGTAGACAGTCTTAAATCAATGCTTGAGTTAAATTGGTACATACGATCACATGGTGGTATAATACATATGATTTATTTGAAACCCTTGTAGAACCAACCGGCAAATTCCTTGCTCAGTCTGGAAAATTAATGCCGTCATTATCCTTTTGTTACATATTCAAATAAAATATATAAAATATATTGAATATAGTTTTAGTAAATCTCCAGATGTTTTCCCAGGACAGGCATTCTCGTTTCTATCCTCGTGTTGTTTATTTCTGGCAAGTTACGAACAGTACAAACATGAAACACAAACCTTAACATAACACACTATCAAACTGGTATGCCCACTGGGACGGTCAATCTCAACATTGAGTTTAAATCGTTTTAAGTCTAGCCTAACCTATCACTGGAAATAAGTAATACAAATAACTTACACGAATTACACATTTATGTCATAACATTATAAAAACATCTGTACAATTTTTTTTAATTTTTCATATGAATTTATAACTCATTTGTATACTGTTTACAAGAGTAAAAGTAAGTTCAACGCAAACTTAATTCAGATTAATTCAAAAGCAACTAATTTCTGCTTATTCTACACGATTTAGAGACATATCATCATACACAACAAAACATACATGGTCGTCGTGAATCTCCGGAATACGGTAATTTTGGTTTAAAATGCAATAATAATAATAATAGTAATATGCAGTTTATTGAAAATGCTAAATATTTATATTAATAATTTTCTAAACAGTTCTGCAATATCTGGTTTAGTCACAATCACGTTTTCCAATTCACTCAGCCTGAAAATGAAGGCTCGATTAAACGCGTAACATCAATCAAGTATGATAGTGCTATAGAGCCGTGTGTCGTAGATATTAAAACATTTATGCCTAGTGGACCCTCCCATACTTCTAAATTGGATCAATTTATTTCCAGAATAAGGGATGTCTAGTATATTAATTTCTATATTTAGAATATTTCTTACAGAAATTCCTTTAATCATACAGCGCAGACCCTGATGAGACGCCGCATTATGCGGCGTCTCATCTGGGTCTACGCTGTTTGCCAAGGCCTTTTTTAGACGCTAGGCATAAATTGGTTAAATTATTTATGTAGTTAGGTCGTCCAGTCAATATACAGATTGAACTATTCGATTAGTATTTGTGTCATAGCTATCGTTCAATGCATGCTAACGCGTTAGTTCATATCATTTTTTAATTCTTAATAAACAAAGAAAACCGGGTTTTTAAAATAATAATAATATAATTTAAGACAATATCAGATAACTTGCCTTAAGTCTTTTAGCCACTTAAGAGGTACCGTTTTTTACTATGTAATGTAGCATATTTCTCCTGAAGCAATCAATACGTTTAACATGCGTATTAATGCACACATAGTATAATTAGTTCATGGTCCCGGAGTGAGATGTCGAAACTTTAATGTTTGTATCATGCCACGAACAAAGTCGGAGACTCGACATTTTTCGTCTAGAAAAATACAAATTGTGGTATAAGAAGTAGTGCATATAGTAGTTATATTATAATAATTGAAACCACACAGTTTGTCGTTTGTTTTTTGCCTGTATGTTATTTGTTTTTCTTGTTTAAAAATAAATCTGTATAAGAACAATATAGGATATTGCGAGTTAACGCTTTTATTAACAGTATACCTTAACACTGTTGTTGAATAAAGGATTCTTTTCCCTCATTGGATGCGTTAAAATTGCCCTTCGATTAATTACATCATTATTTTAATTGTATTAATTTTCCTGTGTTCCTGTAACATATACATGAGTGTAAAGGGTTTAAACTAGATCACATACAATAAATCAAATGCGCACCAAAGAGTTATTTGGTGTCAACGCGTGACATGATATTTTCATTTGAACAACATTTAGAACAATCGTGCGCGGCAATCTTGATAAGGTTCATTAAGTCACATGGTAAAGATGACACTATATAAAGCTGTACTGGGCAACATACCAACACAACAACCTTTGGTGTTTACGGAGCCTAATCGAAAGGTAAATGTCTTACAAACTGTATTTCTAAACATTTCTGATGAATGGAAATTATTAACTTTTATTTAATATAAAATGATTCAGTAAAACCGGTATGCCACATCACTACGTGTTTTAGCTCCACAACATTCAGTTTGTACTCGTGATCTCAATTTACATAACTATACGCTTCGATGACTTCTTATATCTTCATTAAGTTTTGTTCGTTCACATTTTGCAAGAGTTAAATGAGACAATAACTGCAAAATTAGCGAGCTAGCTTGAACGATAAAGAAGTAGTTCCCCAGAGATCGATTTCTCCTTTCCATCACTAAATCCTGTATGATTGCGAAAACAAACTAAAAGCTATAACTTACACACGTATACATGTTTAACCAAGTCTCATTGATGTATGCTGTTTATAAATATAATATTATTTTGGTAATACCTTTTAAGGAATCAAAATGAAATTCGCCGTGTGCCTGCTCGTTCTGTTGCCGATGGTCTACTGTGCCAGAATTGAGGAGAGGTTCATCTTGAATAGTAAGTTAATTCTGTTAATTATATGAACAATTCAGGTTATTCTTTAAGATATTATTCCGCAATAAATAATGTATTTCAAGTTGTTTTCAAACGTGGGCAATTGTTGGCACTTGAAGTACTTATCGTGATTAAAATATCAGAAATTTGTTTGTGTTCTGTACTTGATAATTAAAGTTTACACACTTGTTATAAGTGAAAATTACCGGGCATGTTGTACCATCTACTGAGCAAAGTCCCGACGATTTTCAATGGCTCCTTCTCCACCGATTTTGTTTTCTAAAAGGCCAGGTTCTAAAGAATAAATTCACATACCGATTTGCTCTAACGATATCAACTGTTATTTCATACCGTATTTATGCGATAAAAGCTACTACAACGTATTTGTTTTAAATGTCCGGTCAATTCACTTTATTCGTCAATATGCTTGGTACATTAAATTGCAAACATCGATGGAATAATTGTTTAATACATAACATTACAGTCATTTTACAATTATGCGGCCCAATGCAATACAAGTATGAAAAAACAAAAACAATCATAGTTATGAAGGTTAATAGGTATTACATAGAGACTCCACCAGTGTACATGAACTTTTATAAATGTTTGATACATTGAGTTTATGAATAACTGCAAAGGATATGTTGCAGCTACTTCTACTATGAATTGTATGTGTTACAATTTTACCTCTTCAAATATAAACACAGTGTTTTTTTCAAGACTTTAATATTTTTAATATTTTAATAGCACATGTTAAGTAATATTATAACACGCATATGTCATTGCAACTACAAAATAAATACACAGGTGTTTCTGTTTCTGTTTTACAGAAAATACATTTGTCTTTCACACATGTTCATTTTATTTAACAACTTATGTGTAGCTAGTATATTATGTCAGTCATATTTCGAACAATTGAATCTTTTGTGGTTTTATAAACCTATGCATGCAGACTTTCCCATTCTGAGCTATCGATACTGAAAAGGCTATACCATTTTGCTTGGCCTATTGGTGTTCCATTGTTGTATATTAACATATAATATATACAATAGTTGTTTTGTTTTGAATATTATATGCTTAATATAATAGGAATGATAGGAAAACAATATGCATCATTCATTTTTGTGAGTTTTAGCGAACCGTAGTATTTTAGAATCGCTTGTAGCATTCCTTCAAATTGTAGACAATTTACAATAGCATTAAGTGTTTTTTTTATGTTCCTATCTAGATATAAATGTACCGTGATTATTCGTGATATCTTTAACAAATTGTTTCGTTTGTTATACAAAGAATAAACATAACAAGGTCGCTGTCCAACTGCAAACGGTTTATCAAAGAATAATGGAATATATATATTTATCCGTATAAGAATTCAGAAAGAAAACCATGGTAACCAGGAGAAGTATTATGATAAAATAGTGATATCCATTTGATGAAACTAGACCCAATCTTCAAAAAGATTTGCGTTTGAAAAATTCAATCAACAGACTATGTGAAATATTTCAGAAGTAAACAAATAGAATGATAACCGGGTATTCAGAACGATAACCATTTCCAAATTTACAATCTCTGATATGAGTTTGGTCATTCGTAACCAAGAAAAAATCAAGCGTTGTCTGTTGTTAAGGCTTTGTGCTATGCCAGAAGAAGTGTTTTATCTCCACGTATTTCTCTGGAATGATCGTGTATTTTTTTATCAGCAATTTAATTTGTTTAAGTGTGTATTGCGTTTACGTCATTATTATTCACTATTCGGTTTGCAAGTACAATAGTCAAACCATTCACATGATTCGTTCCCAATATTGTCAATAAGACCAAACATGTGTTGATATATAGCGGGGCTATCAGTATTTTGTCAATAACCACGAATATGAGTAAACTGTTTTCCATGTAAAGGAAGATTTAAAATCATTTAGTTACCATTTTCATCTGTATAACAGTTGCTTGACCTTAACATCTATCCGTTTGAAAATTAAATCCCCGCTCCCCCCCCCGAGCATTTGATTTTGCAAAACTAAAAAGGCTTCTGCATTCCACATTGAATGCAATTGTTTAAATTATTGTGTGTACGAATTTCGAGACTGCTTGTTTCAGATATTGTGCCATTGCTGCAGTCATCCCTTGGCTCCGACACCAGCGAGGCTGCATGCGAGCTCGCCTGCCCAGGGCTCGTTAGTGCAATCCCATTCGCTAGTTCGTTGTGTGGACCAGCATGCAAGCAGTGAGTAAACTCTCATTGTGTCCATTTCTCGGTCATTATTAACAATTGTTAAATGATGCTCAAAGAATGTATATGGGCACAAATACTGTTGTTAAACTATCCACTAAACAACATAACAATACAATACAATACTGATGGTAGCATACAGTGTAAAATGCAATTTTAAAATTTCACTTACAAAAACAAGATTGTGTTAAAGTCAAAACACTTTTCGACTTATGATTTTTATCATTCAATGATTATTATTTGCTTGGCTATTCGACCGCTAACGACAGTGTTTCGACGCATCAGAACTCTAAATGGCCATTTAAAGTTCTATAAATGTTGTGTCGAAATTTCAATCCAAGATTTCTATATACAATTGTACATAAATTAACACCACCGTGTGATTTATTTTGGTGATTGGATTTATTTCAGGCTCCAGCTCCTTATCCAGCAGGGAAAATAGATGATCGCATTTGATATGTGAAATCATGGAAAATAAAAAAGTAATACAACATGCTCTCTTTTCTTCAAACACTTGCTTGATTATTTATTATAAGCTTCAGTTTTTATTTCAGAAACATAACGACTTCCACAACTTAAATTGGTCCTTAGTGTGATTGCGTTGAATGTGAAACGAAAGTTTTATAAGCCCGTTATCAGACATCTTACGAACCGATAGCTGATGTTTTATGACTAGTTGTTTTTTGAAACATAATATAAAATGATACTTTAACAAACCAATTTCTCAAAATATCATTGACACATTTCCCAATTGTTCTGAGCGTGAACATAACTGCACTTGCAGCGGAATGTTTGATATGACTGTTCCTTATACATCTCCTCGGAAGTTGCTCTTCTGTATCAAAAATGCAAACATCAGGAAACCAATGCCAAACAGTGTGACACAAAACATATGTTCCAGACATGACACAAACCTACACAACAAAGACACAAAATATCAATACAACTGTGTTCACCGCATTGGCACGGAATTAGGGATTCAAACCGGTTTAAAGGAGCTCTAAACTACAACATGAGTTATTAATCAAATAGGAAAGAATATACAAAACATTAATAGCAATCGACGAACTTGCGAATCCTTTCCATGGACCATGTTAATATTCTATGAATAAACAATGATTGAATGACAGTTAATATGCTACTGAAAATAAGGTGTACTCGTCAGATAGTGTACATCTTAAAAACCAGATGGGGTCTCCTAATTGTGATTGTTAGAAAGAAATATACGGGTACGCAAACCAACCACATGAAAACTGTAAACTATACTCAATTATTTGAGCTGATGGTAGATGTGAAGTTTGTGGAGCACTGGGGTCGTTACGGACATTGTATTTGAGAAACAAATCACACACGCATTCCGGTCACCGTACTGATTTGACATTAATCTCGCCGTAAGTTAGGGTTACGTAGCAAATTAGAGTTTTAAACTGAAAAAATATATGGCAACATACTTAATTTACCACACACGTGACCAAGTAAACTAACATTTACAAAGACAAGTATCGTTAAGCGTTTGCAAATCGGACATGTAGACATTTGCCAATCGATGCATGAGTAGACCAATCATGTACTAATATTTCAATTGGTAAATACAAGCACATGGTAATATAACACATACGAATTATTGTAACCCCTTCGAGAACCAACCGACAGTCTAGGGTGCTCCCTTCCATAGTGTAAAATCAACTCAGTAGCCAAAATATTTCCTTATTTAATTAATATTTAGAACTTGCTCAACATGTTTTAGAGTTCAAATATACACGTTTTCATCAATTATGTTTTACGATCGTCTGACCAAATACATATTTTACAGCTGATTTTTTTTTTATATAAATGCATGTGTTTACTTATTGTGTCATGCTACCTACACCTTTTTGATTGACTTAAATCTTTTTTCCTGTCGCATCATATTTTGTTTGTTCATATGGTAAACACATTGGAAGACTACTGCAGTAAGTCAAGTTTACTTTTTAATACAATAATTGCATAACAACTGTGTTTCTGTATTGGAAAATAGTTTGATTATAATTGCGCAGTATTCTGTTTGTTGCGACGTCATGGTTGGGCGCCTGGTTGTATACAGGGATTTCTCCAGGTCATTTGGGCCTTTGAATATTGGCCTCAACATACCTGGGGCACCTGCAATTAATATTGCGCTTTTATTGCACTTACTTACAAGAAATTGACCATGTATTTCGTGCACCTATGTTTAGTTTAGGCAATACATTTGTTAAAGCAAATGTTTAGGGGAAAACCTTAAAAAAAATACCAGCTACCGTTTATGACTGTAATTAATGATATTGTACCAAATGTGGCAGAGTTTTGTTTTGACCTTGTGGTTAATGAATATTATACATAATAAAAAAAACATATTCAACAAAGAATGTGAATTTACATTTGAAGCATACCTAATGACCTTTGATGTGAAACATATTTATCTTAACTCAATATTATTCACAGATATTAAACAATTACATTCCAGTAAATGTTTATTTCATTTTTCCTATTGGGAGACATCATTTTCATCATACCAACCATAAATATTGAAGAGGACCGATTGTTTCTACTTGCTCAGCGTGAGAAAGGTCGAAGAGGTAGAGAGGGTGGTGTAGACAAATCATGACGTTTCAATGTCTCCTAACATTGAGTTGTTTGTTCACTTCAAAGATGTCAGGCCTCGTATTGACCAGAAATTATTTTGTACAACAGTTAAAGAAAACACTTTAGAAAGTATGATCGCTCGATGATGGAAGGATGGTGTCACCAAGTTTGCACAATCTCAGCTGAATCAATTTCAAATTCGTGACGACAACTGCGAAATTTGTTATTGCTTGAACTTTCTATCATTTCTTGGGTGGCACTCCTGAACGCGGAATGCGGTTTCGGTACCCTGGTGCTATTCACATGGCTGGTTGGATGGCGAGGGCCATTTAGTCTATAACAATGTGGCTATTTCGCAAGCAATATAATCCACAACACACAGGCGCCAGTTGTCGAAAGGCTCAAGGTCTTTCATATGGTCAGAAAATATGGCATCACATGCAAGAAATATGTCTGTTCGTCACTAAAGTATATCTGAAATACTGGTTTGAAAGTCCAGAAACAAACTGTGCTCCACGACTAAACCTTGCACTATTGTGTGCTTTGTCTGAATATCCAAACACTGAAATGCCTTGGGCGGAATTATATAAAAGTAGGATGCATATGATAAACTTCGAAATTTATTTAATCAGATTCTTAATACACGGCATTTTCCAAATATTTGGCGGGATAGTATAATTGTGCCGGAATACAAGTCATGCGCTTCAGATGACCCATCTAATTATAGAGGTATATCATTAATAAATGTAATGTACACTGTATAAAATATTTTCAAATATTGTATACAGCAGATTATGCAAATGGGCATATTTGAATAATAAAATAGCAGAAGCACAAGCCGGTTTTCGCAACGGATATTCAACCATTGACAATTTATTTACTCCTTAAAGCATTGTTAAAAAAATATACGTGTAAACCTGGCGGTAGGTTCTATGTTTTAGACGTGGACTTCAGACACGAATTTGATAGTTTGATTCTTTATAATCTATTTACAACTATGTGTAAAAATGGTGTCAAAGGGAAGCTTTTTCACGTATTAAAATCCATGTATTCAAATCAACGCGGTTGTGTACGGGTTAATGATAATAACGTTACGCAAAATTTTAATTGTTACATCGGCACTAGGTAAGGGGACGTAACCAGCACAATATTTTTTAATTTGTACATAAACGAGTTGTCCACCTTTCTAAAAACTAAAGGTCATAGGGGTATTTTATCACCGAAGACATTTCAGACATAATTTTCATTCTTTTTGCCGATGATGTTGCGAGCTGCGCTGATACTGCGATCGAGCTATAATCACAATTGAACTCTATATCCGAATTTTTTGACCGTACTGGTATGACAATTAATTAACAAAAGACGGAAATTATTGCCTTAAGAAACCGAGGTCCGCTAAGATCATACGAATATTGGGTCTTTAAAAATAATCCGGTAAATGTCACATCTGTATATAAATATATGTGTCTTCTTTTTACGTCTTAACTATCATGGAGGAAAGCGAAAGAAAAACTTGCAGCTCAAGCCCGAAAATCTATTTTTGCTATTAAATCCTACCAAAGAACTGTCAATATTTTTTATATACAGAATATATTTAAAATTGTTTGATACAATGGTCAAACATATACTTACATATGGCTCCGATTTATATGGAATAGAATTCTCGGACATTCTTGAAAAAGTACAAATCGAGTATTGTAAATATTTGCTTGGTGTAAATAATCTGTAAATGAAAGCATTGTACTAGGAGAATGTGGTTTATAACCTCTTTGTTTAGAACTTCATGTAAAATGCGTTGAATATTGTTCTAAATTGATAAGTATGACAGAGGATCGATATCCTTGAAATTGTTATATTATGTTAAAGCGGCATGACGAGATCGGAATAACTAATTGGGTGACATCTATGAAAAATATTTTGTACCGTTATGGATTTGGTTTTGTTTGGAAGTCAAGAGATAAGAAATGTGGAATTGTTTTTAATGTAAGTTAAACAAAGATTGATTGATTGTAAAACATAGAACTGGCTTGAAACTTTAGGAAATTCGTCAAGATGTGATACATACAAACAGTTCAAATCTATTTTAAACCCAGATAAATATTTGTTTATCGATATACCATTTTATGTTCGAAAGTCAGTTGCTAGATTCCGTTGTTCAAGTCATAAATTAGCCATTGAAATTGGTCGACATTTAGGAAATTTCAAATGAACACCGATTATGCACATATTGTTCATTCTATGTTAATAACATATGTATTGCATATGTTTTGAAGATGTTTCATGTATTTTTTAAATGTCCAAAATTTAATCAAGAAGGGCAAATGTATATCTTTTCATGGTACAATGGTGAACCAGATTGCCAATTTTTTTTGCAATCTTATGCAAATTTCTGACGAAAGAAAACTTAAACGCACAGCCTTTTTTGTAAACGAAATAATGAAAAAGAAAGATGCAAATTGATGATCAAATTGATTTATCACGACTCAAAAATAATATGTTGTTACTTATATTTTCTGTATTTTGGCCGGTGGCCTTTATTTACAAATAAACGGTTGTTTTGTCTTGTAAACAGTAATTCAAAATCTTACTCAAACAGTCAAAATCACATTTTCCCTTTTCATGCTCCCTGAAAATGAAGGCTCGATTAAACGCGTAAAGTCAGTCATATACATAGATTAGTGCTATGGAGAGTAAGTTGGTTCCTTCTTCCTTATTCTTTATTCAACAAATGAGAATAAGGAACAGTTCCTTATTATTTATTCAATTTAACTCCGAATACTTACTGCACATCAACCACACCTAAAACCTATACATTGATTGTATATTTATGTGATATAATAAATGCAAAAGAGTACATGTCATCATATTTGTTTTTATACTCCTGTTACTTAGAATGAATAAGGAAAAAGGATCCGATTAACTATTCCTTATTCAAGCCAAATAACCAGCATTTTCTTTCTTAAACGATAATGTTAAATGAGCCCATGCTTACCACATATAAATAAAAATCATTGTAAATGTCAGTTGGTTATAAAACACTATTTATTGTAATGTATTTCGTCTTAGTTTTACTTAATTGTAAACCAGTTTCTCATCCGCCGCTGAATAAGGGAAAGGGACCAGTTCCTTATTCTTTATTCAATTCTTATAAGGAACTGGCATTTTCTTGCTTAAACAATACATTAAATTGAACTACCGGTAAATAGCACAACATACAAATGAATATGATTGTATATATATGTTGGATATTATAAATAGTTATTGCAATAATTTATACTTTGCTTTCATGATAACCCCTTATTTAGTTTGAATAAGTTCCTTATTCATATTTCAAATCGACTAAGGAACTGACATTTCCTTACTTAACAAATACATTAAATGAACCAAATAGACCAATACATCAATGAAAATCATTGTAAATGTAGGTTGGGTATCAACAAATATTTATTGCAGAACGTTTCAACTTTGTCTCATTTAATCATAACCGAATTCCTTATTCAGTTAGAATAAGTAACTGGTTCCGTATTCCTTATTAAAACCGCATAAGCAACTGGGTTATCATTAAGTAATACTACGTAGAAATGTATTGCACCTGCTTTTTTTTTATATCAAATCTACTTATACAATTATTTTTAATTTATAAGTTGTAAACTTTTTTACTCTAATTTATCATTTAACTAAGAACATGCCAGTTCTTTATTCGGCTTGAACTGGTTCCTTTTTCTTTATTCAACCGCGAAATAGGAACTTGTTTATCATTAAAGAAAACTTGGAAGAAACGTATTGCTATTTTTAATTACCAAGCCACTAATACATAGATTTTCATTATTTTGGAACAAAATGTCAGTTCCTTATTGTCATTGATGGTTTTCAGCGTTTATCGTCAAATAAAATATACCGAAGAAATGTGACAGAACATAGCCATATCGAAATAAAGGCTTCCAAATAAGGAACGAACTTATTACCAGTTTCCGATTCAGAGGCCATAATTTAGGATTTTGTTTTAACTCGGATCATCAGCCTCTACCAAAGCGCAGCTTTATATTCGTTATCATTGGCTTTGTTTAAGGTAAGATTTTTTATTACAATCTCTGATACAGTTCTTTAAGTTTAATCTGACCCTTATATTTGGACAAGACTAACCAAGAGCTGAATACTAGACATATTTTAAATGTCTCATTTCGTTCTCCTACGTACACAGTTACGAAGGGGTATGATTAAGTCACCATTACGGCAAGATTGCACCGGAAGCAGCGGTACAGGTGAGTGAAAATGTTCATAATAGCTGTTACTGCAAGTTTTCTTCATATCTCCTTTCAGTAGTCGGAATACGCGTTTTCTCACTCGTGCAGGCCAACTGCACAGCCGGCGACCTTCGATATAGGCATACAATAAGAGAGTGTGGGGATCTACAAAACGGCGATGGTCTCGATGGTTAACAGTCCTACGCCGATCTTAGCGTAAAAAGTACGCTCTGTATTCGAACGGAATGCCAATATTTCGGACAGAGTTCCGTCACTGACGTAAACATTTAGGCAAAACTGCAGCGGAAGCAGCTGCCAAGGTGCATCTAGAAGAGTAGAATGTTTCCTTGAATAGCCTCTACATATTTTATTTTCCATTTAAAAGATGTGCTCAAATGCGCTTACATATCTTGTTTTCTTCATTTAGTTTTTAGTCCAAAAACTCGATCTGAACCAGTTCCTTATTCCTAATTCAAACCGAATTAAGAACTGGTTTATCATTAAGTAACACAAGGTAGAACTCGTTTCAACAACTATTTTGTATATTAAACCTATATGTGCAATGATTTCCATTTATATGTGGTACAATTTGGTTCAGTTTATTTATTTTTTAAGTACGACAATGCCAGTTCCTTATTCCACTTGAATAAGGAACTGGCTCCATTTACCTTATTCAGCAGCGAATAGGGAACTGGGTTACAGTTTAGTAAAACTAGAACGGAAGGTATTGCAATAAATATTTTTTATAATCAACCTACATATACAATGACTTGTTATAATATGTTGTACACATTGATCCATTTAAAATTATCTTTAAAGCAAGAAATTGCTATTTCCTTATTTGGCTTGAGTATAATGAACTGGTTCCTTTTTTCCATATTCAGCCGCGAACAAGAACCTGGTGTATACCTAAAATAAATATGCTTTCATGTACTCTATTGCAGGTTTGTCTCACATAAATATACAATTGATTGATATGTTTTAGGTTTGTATTCGAAGTAGCAAATGATAGTTGGGTTTCAACAAGAAATCGTATTCAAGCGCGAAGAAGAAACAAGAACATGTATCGTATATTTTTTTTACTTAAGAATTGTATGTATAATTTTTCGTAAAATGCTTATATCAAATATGTTAAGCTTAAATAAGAAATAAGGAACACAGGCTTTAGTTATTTCTTATTAAAATAAGGAACTAGGTAAAAGGAATCAACTAACTCTCTACCAATTTACCAAGTTTGTTCACATAATTGCTTTCGGCCATTTTGGTTTTCCACAAAAACATTGCATATTTCAAGTGACCAAAGCTAAAAAAGGGTGCAATGCATCATATCATAACTGATATTTTTTCAAATGCTGATTGTACATGATTTATTCCCATATTTTCATAGTGATATTACTTTACATAAGAAAATTACATCAGATTTTATTTACCCCCAATTTGCGGGTGCATGCTTTAAGCCAAACAAAAAATTCCATCCAAACACTTCATAGTTGTGGACTCTAAAACTGAAAAAATACTCTATGGATCATATCATGAAAGGTATTATTTAAAAGTGCAGATTCAGTTTTATGAATGCCCATATTTTCATTGTGATATTCATATAAATAAAGAAATTTTTCAAGATTTAATTTAATTATTTTTTTCACATATTTGTTTTCGGCCATTTTGTTTTTTTCCACGCAACAAAAAGATAATTATCTTTATTCAATTTAAGGTCACACGTAGGAAGGTTTCTTTTCTTACTTCTCTATCTTTCCTAAATTTCCATGGAAACCATCCGAGAAAGATGTCAAATTGACACCCTTGTTGTGTATTATTCCATACAGAATAGCCAATAGTGTCATGTTATTTATGGCTTATTGGGTGTTGAAATGTGCGTTATCAATGGATAAATGTCCAATTAATTATGGCAGACACAATATGGTATCAGATAAGAGATTTGCCCTTCCCCAATTAAATCATTTTTGCATCATAAGCATTAATCATTCATCGTAATTCTCATTCTGAATCTAACTTTGTGTAAATCAGAAAAAAAACACTGTTATAAATAAATAAGTAAATATAATGTTTGGGTTATCCTTTGGAGATAATACCGCTGAATAAACCTTTAAAAAAGTGCTTCAGAGTTATAAGTTTAGAAGGATTTAATTAATTGATAATTTAATATCTAATTTAATTTTTAAATGTAGTTTTAATACACGGCTCATTTCATTTAATACGATACAAACGAATTTAATTTTAATAAGGTGATCAACGAATACTAATTATAAGAATTTTATTTGAATAAAGTGCATTTTAACTTAATATAGAATAGATGTCTGTGAAAGGTAATATAACAAGGTGTCTTAGCTGAATTGATAACTATTATTTTACTATTATATTATCTTTTTTGAACTTTCAAATCATCATAAAGCTGCTGAAGCATCCAAACTGCGGTGACATATGCAGGGTGCCATGGATGTGCCCATCAACAAGAACAACAAGAACATAATAAATGTGCTGTTATATAATACACTTGTTAAATGTGCTGTTACTTAATGAGCTTATTAAATGTGCTGTTATTAAATCAACTTATTAAACATACTGTAAAATGCTTAGTTGTTTGTATAATTTTTTTTTAACATAATCGTGTTTGGTACATACACAACTGACTTTGTATTGTCCTCCACAAGTTCACTATAACAATTTTCATCGCAATCGGTATAATCCCCAAGAAGTAAATCCAGATTTAAATCCTCGTCATCCCATGACACAAAATGCGTCTTAGACATATTGAAAACACAAAGAAAAGCGACTTTATAACTATATCAAGATGCTTAATTTTTTAGTAAATATCGGAAAATTATTTTATGGGTCTGAAGATTTCTATACATATACATGTACTCTAGGTGGTTAAGTTATAATTGGTACAATCGTGCTTGGAATTTAGCGGCAATTAAGAGTTCAAAGAACACAAACACGCAATTAGAGTCGACCAAGAATAGATGCCCTCCAAGTTGTTCACAAATTTATTCAAATTATATCAGAGGTAAATGGCTGTTTGATAAGTAAAATAAAAACAATGCAATTAAAATGAAAACATCCAATTAATACAACCGTTTATTAATTGTTTGTCATAAGATTCGGAACGCTCCTTTATTTAAATACTTCACCGTATTTCAAAGGCATTCTTTAAAAACCGGTTTTATCAAACTGGAGCCGGATATAATTGCTAAATAAAACGATTCGGCATGTGATTTATTTTAATCGACACATCAAAGTTGTGTGATAATACCGCAAACATTCTCATTTAAATAATACGTAACAGTTTATCTGTTTTAAATTACAATAAAAAAAATGGAACGCGAAAGCGTGTTTCAAAAATGTAGCTGATCCGTGGTCTAGTGGTAACACACTGGCTTCACAATCCAGAGATCGCTGGTTCGATCCCCCGCTGCACCTAACCTACTAACTCGTCTTTCGCATGAGACGTTAAACCGAGGTGCAGTGTACTAGGTGCTATACACCGGGCACTAAAAGACCCAGGGTCACCTCTGGAACGGGGTGTCTCCTGTATCTTGCACTATCCCCCGTAACCAACTAACACGCGATGGCCATATGGGAGACAATCCCGGTGCACTCGATAAAAAAAAAATGCAACCGATAAACAGATGCGCGCTTAGACTTATCTCGCTTGTCTCGCCGAAACCCCGCGATGTCCGAGACTTGGACGATACTTCGCGAGCTGGCTATCTCTGTTATCTACGTCTCTGTACTAAGATACACCCGTAGCCCCATGTTATTGTCAACGCTCAGAATACAGTCACTTTACGGGCATGATCATCTAGTACTAACATACCTCCGTAGCCTCATGTTACTGTCAACGCTCAGAATACAGTCACTTTACGGGCATGATCATCTAGTAGTAACATACCCCCGTTGTGGCGAATATTCTCTTTGTTGCTATGATATGGACAGTATTGTAGTAAATTGTTTCGCCACACCGAGATTTAAATTTCTAAAGACGTAATTTTAGTTGACAAGAAGAATAAAAGACACTCACAATTTTTCACTAAATCTATTATTTCTCGAAGGTACTAATTTCACTATTATCCAACAAATCAAAAACGTAACCAAATAATCCTCTGCAAACAACGCAACGATTGCTTTTTATAAGACAAATGGTTACCGTTAAGGGAAATTCTGTTAACGGCAATGTTCATGAAACAATCGTACACAACCATTAACGGCAAATATCCGTTACTTAACAGATTAAAAATCCGTTAAGAAACGGTGTCAAAATTATTATATTTATACAAACAAATGAATATAACAAATACCACAATCGCGTATTTCGCGACAATCCCAACAGCCGAAAGTTTATGAAATCGTATCAAAAACAATTTATTAACAACATTAACAATTTATTCATTGTTTTTTTGTATGAAACTTTCCGGCGTAACTGTAAAATTCATTGCATACAAATTAAAAAATATCTGAAATATCTTCAAATTTAATATTTTCTGCATATCCTATAGACACAGTTTTGTGAGAGTGCTCAATTTGTCCATTTCTTATTTTATCAGTTCTGTTAAAAGTTAAATGAATGCTTTTCTTTAAAATTTCGATTTCTTCGTTGTCATCACTATCACTTGCAATAAGAATGAAACTGTCATTGTCATCATCGTCATCGTCGTAAGGCGGGACCTCTGGCGCGAGGATCCCATCAGAACACGGCATATCCGGAACTCACATGCCATCACTATGGTCTAGCAGAACTTCCGGCACAAAGCCCCCGTCCGAACACGGCATTTCCGGAACGCCTACACCAACAATATGGGCTAGCGGAACCTCCGGAGCGAGATCCCCATCCGACGACACTTCCGGAACAAGGCCCACGTCCGAACAGGGCATATCCGGAACACCCACAAAAACACTATGGGCTAGCGGGACATCCGGAGCGAGGCCCTCATCCGAAGACACTTCCGGAACAAGGCCCACACAATCACTATGGGCTAGGGGAACCTCGGAGCGAGGCTCCAATCCGACGACACTTTCGGAATGTCCATACAATCACTATGAGCTACAGGATCCTCCGGAGCGAGGCTCCAATCCGACGACACTTTCGGAATGTCCACACAATCACTATGGGCTACGGGAACCTTCGGAGCGAGGGATCAATCCGACGACACTTCCGTAATGTTCACACAATCACTATTGGCTACGGGAACCTCCGGAGCGAGACTCCAATCCGACGACACTTCCGGAACGCTGACGTCACATAGCAAACGTGTAGAGGTGTCTGGATCTACGAAGTCGCTATATGGCTGGGTAGCAACATATTCATTGTCACTTATATCGATGAAGTAGTTCCCTTGGTCAACTATTTCGGAATAAGCAGAAGATGTGACGTTTGAATCGACGTCATGGAAAGAAAACATATCGTTAACACTATCAATATCCTGAAACAACTCAGTTTCACTAATATCCTCTAATCCGGAGTAAGGAGCATTATCTATTTTATCTCTTGATGTAAATGTTATTCCTCTTGCCAATTCTTTTGCAGTGTTTTCACTCAGTGCGTGTACCTTTCTCAAATGTGTTACCAAATAACTTCTTCTAATGAATTTTTGTCTTGCAGGTTTTGACGGTATAATGGTAAGCCTTGTTATCAATGTGTCTTTCTTTAACATGCCGACACAGACTTCCCTTTGAATTATAAGTCCTTCTACACGTGTCACAAACATATTTATTTCCTTCATGTTGTTTATCCATGTCTAACTAAATGGTTCCTAGATGAATGCCTACTTTCACAAACGTTGCACACGTACATTGATTTTAAGCGTTCAAATCGACTTGGAAAAGTGAAATGATAAATTAACCAAGGCGAAATTATTTATACGTGTACTAAAATCCGTTGCACGAGGAACCTTTGTAAGCAACGGTGATTTGCATGGACTGTATTACAGTTGCACGAAGAACCTTTGTAAGACTATTGTCCGTTAGGAAAAAACCGTTAAACAGCATATTTTAACAAGTATATTTTAACACAATATGTAACTTTAAGTGTATTACACAGTATTGTTAACACTTCATTATAATTTAAATGTTTTGTAATATATCTTTGATCTTCTGTTTTGCTTTCTTCGAAGACTGTCTGACGGGCCTCGAGTTATTATTTTCACCTGGATTTCGTATATTTTCTTTCCCATTTTCTTTCACATTTGAATCAGTTACGTCAATGCTGTAATCATTGACGTTAGATTGCATGAACTCAAGTGGATAAAGTAAATTCAGCGGAAGATGTATTTCTTTTTCCGAGGGCAATTTCACAGTTGCTGATCGCACGAGATCATCCCGCCTTTTCTTCAAATAAGTTACTTTTCTAAATTTCCATTGTCCTCTGGAGCATGTTTCTTTTATAAGCACTACATCACCAACCGTCGGTTCCTCCAAATCTTCCAAAACATGTCAAGTAAGTGTTGTCCATTCTTCCACTTTGACAATAATTTTTCAGTAGTGCTTTCAGTCGGCAAGTAATTAGTTTCATCATCAATTTCATTTTCAGGAATACCCGTTCTATGGTTCAATGTCAAGAAATGTGAAGGTTATATTGCGATGTTTGAGTTAATGTAGTTATCTATGTTAACCAACGGCCTTAAATTCAACACAGCCTCGATTTCTTTTACCAGTGTTTGAAGTTGTGGGATTGTCAGTAATCGTCGTCCAATGGTTTTTCGCAATGATCGTTTCACTAGTCCTACCAAACGTTCGTAGAACCCTCCAACCCAGGGAGCAAGTTCTACATTGAAAAACCACTTAATTCCTATACCCGAAACATAACTCCAAATATCTTTCTCTTTGTGAAGTTTGCTCCAGATACGATCTAACACTGAGCTTGCACAATGAAACTTCTTAGCATTGTCACTGATGATAAGTTTTGGAGTTCCTCTTTGCGCAACAAAACGTTTGAAACATAATAGAAACTCTGTTGTAGACATAACACTTACAACTTCAAGATGAATTGCTCGAGTCACAAGACACATGAATAAGCAAATCCACACTTTTTCACTGGTTTTTGAATGTTTCGTACATATCGGCCCTAAGAATCCAATCAACACTGTTGAATGGCTGCGCTTCCGTAACACAACTTTTGGGGTACGAGCACATTGGTGACAATTTGTACGGACCACCTTCATGTCTACGACATAAGAAACACCTTTTGAGAACAGATTTCACCACTGCTCGACCCGATGGAACCCAATATTGAGTTCTCAATGAAGACAAAGTTTGTGAAACACCACTGTGTAGTAATGTTTTGTGAGTTTTATCTACTATCAATCTTGTGATATATGACACCTTCGGCAGAAGTATAGGGCGTCGGGCACTTTCGACCAGATTTGCGTTTTCTAAGCGACCACGGCAACGAAGAAGTCCATTCTGGTCAACAAACAGATCTAACTGGCGTTGTATAGGAGTGCTTTTGTTGACACTTATAGCCTCAAATACTGACCCGAAATGTTCTTTTTGAATGAATTTGATCCACATTTGCTCGGATGACTTTAACTCCTCAGCCTGCAAAAAACGATTTGAAAACGTACATTTCTTTAGCTTCGGAATGAAACGGAGTACTAGGGCCGAAACCCGAACAAGTTTGGCAAAGGAGGAAAAAACTTTCAACATCTATTCCAAGAGGTTTGAAATCCACTTTATCGCTGATATTCGTACTTTCACTTAAATGAGTCGCAATTTACACTTCAGAACGTGTCTCATATTGATCTTGTTCATGATCACATTTATGTCCTGTATCACATGATTCCTTTGTAACACCCTCTGTTGGCAATATATCAATTGGTGACGACGCCCAAGACGGACCGTTCCACCACACTTGGTTATCCTTTAGTTTCTGAACAGATAAACCTCACGATGAAATATCAGCGTGATTTTCAGATGTTGGCACATATGCAAACTTGATATCACTATGTTTTCTGATTTCCAGTACCCTATTTTGAACAAACACTGGTAACTGTTTTTTACTTTGTTTCCACTGCAATGTGCACTGTGAGTTTGACCAAAGATACATTTGCGTAATCGGCAAAGATTATTGTGACTTCACAAAGTTCAAACACCGCACCCCAATCACAACAGCGAGTAATTCCAACCGAGGTATTGTAATCTTTTTCACCGGCGCAAGCATTGCCTTGGCAAAGACAAGCTGACATTTACACGAGAACTCGTTTGACTGATGCACATACACTATCGCTGAGTATGCACTTTTAGATGCATCACAAAATCTCAGAAGTTTATATTCAATGTCTATAGAGTCAGGAAGACCAACACGTCGATTCACTTTGGTGATTGGAATGTTCAGAAAGTCCGAATGTATGTCATCCCATATCTTCACATCTTCATCACTAAGTTTTCATCCCAGTCAATTTGTCTTTTCCATAGTTCTCGGAGAAAAACCTTTCCACGAAGTGTCACAGGACAAAACAATCTCAACGGATCGAACACTGATGCTATTTGGCTTAGCACCGTTCGCTTCGTAACGACGGTTTGATGTGTAGATATGGATGGCCCACATAGTGTAAGTGAATTATTCCGCAAATCCCATAACTTTCACCTCCGTAAACTTTGTTTTGTCACTTGATGCAAATGATTTGGTAACAATCTCATTGTTTGACATTCATTCCCTAAGATTCATAGAACCGGCATTGAATATTTGTTTTGCATTTTTGTACAATTCTTTAGCCTCTGACACCGTGTTCGTACCAGTGATTAAATTGTCCACATACATGTCTCTCTTTATCTGTTCTGATGTAGAATTTCCGTAAGAGTTCAGATGGGATTCGATCGTTGCTCCTAGCAGAAACGGACTTGATACGATACCAAACGGTACTTTTGTTAAACGAAATTCCTGAATATTTGTGGTGTCTATGACTGGTGGTTCAATACTCTTCAACCAAGCAAATCTGGTGACATCTCGTTGATTATCCTGTAGACCAATTTGTAAACATGCTTTTTCTATATCCGCAACGACTGCTATAGGATGCATTCTGAATCTAAGAAGAATCCCAGTCAAATCATTTAGCATCATTGGCCCCCCAAGATAAGCACTCATTTTAGCTTTTGGTATCTTTTTTTGTCTTTGCTGACGCGTCGTAAACGAAGCTTAATTTAGTCGTTGACTTGTCGGGCTTGATAACTGCATGGTTAGGGATATAATGTACAGGCCCTTCCGGGTCTTTCGTTTCAACCTTTTCTATTATACCATTTTTTAACTGATCCATGATGATGTCATTGTATTTCTCTAAAATTTCAGGTTTTGACTTGAGTCGATTTACCGTTGACCTCAAACGCCCAAGCGCCAACTCTTTATTGGTCGGCAAGTCAGGTGTGTCTTTTTTCCACGGCCAAGTCACTTCGTATATACCGTTTACAAATGTTAATGTGTCCCTGAAGTTGTTCATTGCTATGTCATTTGCTGGCGTTTAAATTTCGTCGATTACTCCAATCGACTCCACCTTCGACAGATCCTCAATCATAGCCGTATCAGGCAAGGAAGAATCTAGGCTGGTAAACACCCTATATTTTGTAATGTACTTTCCATAGGAGAGAATTAGGAAACTTGCACCTTTAGTGACATACCAATTTTCATTTGTTCTGCCACTCAGAATCCACCCCAACTTTGATGCCAGTAAGTACAATCCTGGGCAAACCTCTATCTTTTCACCATGTATTAAGTCGAGGTAGTAATCATTTCCCACTAGTACATTGATCTGTGTTGTTTCCCTCTCAGTAAGAATATTGTCAGCGAGATCCATCGTTCGTACAATGTCCTGAACACGATCACTTGACAAGTCTTTCAATGGCTTTCTATGGAGTGCACCACTTATATAAGGTACTATGTTCACAGTCATTGACATACACTGGCCACTTTTCAGCTTTACGTCGATTTTTGCGTACTTTGTTTTGATACATTTTGATTAAGTTCTCCCAAATGTGGCAATATGTATCTCCTCTTCTCGAATGGCTTTAAGACACAGTTTCTTTGTCAGAGATTCTGTTACATAACTTCTTTGAGACCCACAGTCCATGAGAAGACGAACATTTTGAGTTTCATTTGCTAAGGGGGTTTTTGATATCTGTTAGCGCAGTTTGCATTAAAACCATCTTATTCATGGATAAAAGTTCGCTTTCGTCAGCAACCTCATTTGACGGATTCACTTCGTTGACTTCGTTCACCTCAGTTGCCAAGTGGGACACGGCATGTTTCAATACAAACTTTTTTGTTCACAGGCTTCTATGGTGCACACTCATCTCACCACAATGTACACACTTGTGATTACTTCTGAAGTCCCGGAAGACATGCCCACCTTTCAGACATTTATAACACTTTCCTTTCACTTTAGATTTCCTTTCATTCACTGTTTGGAATTTGTCACATTCGTCACTCCAGTGACTTGCAAAACAAAAGTGACACTTTCTTCTGTTAATATTTGCACTTTCATTTCTTGGATTCTTTTGAACATTTCCCATAGCAGTTAAGGTTTGTGCAGAATATTTGGCCCGAAATTCATTATACGCCAGCGGTTTCTTATGAAGTGTAACACTTCCTTTACTGTCATCGGGTTTACTGTCCTTTGCCGCCCTTTCACGAGCAACAACATACTCGTGTAACTTGTCGGTTAATTCCTTAACCGACTTCTTCTTATCTAAACTGTGTTTTAATTCCAGTTGAACTAAAACTTCCTCTGGTAGTTTTGACCGAATATTGGAGACAAAAACATCCTGACAGATATTTTGTTTCAGTGCCTCCAAACTTCTCAAATGTCGCTCTATGCAATCCAAGAGATCACGAACACTGCTTTATTTTGTTGTTGTCTGGGGGAGGTTTATCAGTTTGTTATAGTGCGCGTCAATAATTTCTTGTGGGCTGCCAAACTGTTTTACCAGAATGTCAACGGCTACACTGTAGTTGTCATTTGTCAAAGACAATCCCTCTATCGACCTTTTTGCTTCCCCAGATAACTTGCTTTTCAGATAGTTAAACTTTTCCACTTCTGAAAGTGTTGAGTTGTCGTGAATAGCACATTGAAAGGAGTCCCAAAACTCAATCCAATTTGTTTTGTTTGCATTGGAAGTTTTAATTTTGCAATTTAGGCAATTTTACATTTGATGCACTTTTCACGTGTCTTGTCTCACTTTTGCGTTTAAAGAATTCTTCTTGCAATCTCATTTGTTGTTCAAATAGTGTTTGAACCATATCCTGTTCAGGTTTTTTGTACTTTTCGTCGTCCATCCTCTTTAGTCTATGTTCTAGAGACTGAAGGTCGACGACAAGATCAATAGCACTATCGCACAGTCTACCATCATCTTGCAACACGTTTTCCGTAAGATCCGCGTCTGAATCGCCTAGAGCTGTCGCCAGTTTATCTGATTGATCTTGGCGTTTGTCACTGTAAGATTTAATTTTGCTGACACTTTTACGAATTTTATCCAACAATTCCTCTTTGTAATGCGAGAATATATCAACTTTCAACAACTGGAAGCCGAGATCGACCTCCTTTTTGAGTGAGTTCAGAACCTTTTTCTCACCCCTGTGACGTATTGAAGATTTTCCGTCATCATTAAAGTCACTTAGATCAAATAACCTTTGTTACCTCTTTTTGCCCCATCCTATCGACAAGTACAAGTATACACGTTAATTATCCATTTCCATGAATAAAAACTTTTTTAAACTTGCATCTCGCAGAGAATAGGAACACATTTAGTACCCAACACTTTCACCTTTTAGGCGACACTTTTTGCACCCGCATAACGCAGATTACAAGAAAAACAATTTTAAATCCACCATTATCGTATCCGATTTCCAAAATTCCGGTTCGCGGGACCAAACAATGCGGCGAATATTCTCTTTGTTGTTATGATATGGACTGTATTGTAGTTAATTGTTTCGCCACACCGAGATTTAAATTTCTAAAGACGTAGTTTTAGTTGACATGAAGAATAAAAGACACTCACAATTTTTCCCACTAAAATCTATTATTTCTATAAGGTAATAATTTCACTATAATCCAACAATACAAAAACGTATCCAACAAATCCTCTATAAACAACGCAACGATTGCTATTTATAAGATAAATGGTTACCGTTAATGGTTATACTGTTAACGGCAATGTTCATGAAACAATCATACACAAACATTAACGTCAAAATTATTATATTTATACAAACAAATGTATATAACAAATACCACAATCGCGTATTTCGCGACAGCCGTAGCCTCATGTTATTTTTATCGCCATCATATAGTCACTTTATGGGCATGATCATCTAATACTTAGATACACCCGTAGCCCCATGTTATTGTCAACGCTCATAATATAGTAAATTTACGGGCATGATCATCTAATACTTAGATACACCCGTAGCCCCATGTTATTTCAACGCTCAGAATATAGTCTCTATACGGCATGATCATCTAGTACTTTGATTACCCCGTAGCCTCATGTTATTTTTAACGCCATCATATAGTCTCTTTACGGGCATGCTCATCTAGTACTTTGATACCCCCGTAGCCTCATGTTATTTTTGACGCCATCATATAGTCACTATACGGAAATGATCATATAGTACTTAGATACACCCTCAGCCCCATGTTACTGTAAACGCTAAGAATATAGTCACAATACGGGCATGATCATCTAGTAGTTTGATACCATCGCAACCCCACTAACTCATGCTCGTATTAGTAATGACGTATCACGCCAGTTTTATACAAGAAAGTCATATAACGGTTATACCCGACTACCCGAAGCTCGTGTTGGTCATTACGTATCACACCAGTTCTATACAAACAAAACATAAAGCGGATATACCGAACAACCCCATGCTCGTATTAGTAATGCCGTATCACACCCGTTCTATACTAACCAGTCATTTAGCGGGTAAACCATACTACCCAGGCCGGTGGCAGAGTATTTGGCTCCCTAGGCAAACTTGTCGCACTGCGCTCCCACCCCCGCGCCCATGGCAACACATTATTTAATTAATATTAAATTTTACAAATGAATGTTATGCTGCCGTTGGTTTCAATTCGTATTTAGTAGTACTATTTACATTCAATATAATCTTTAAATATATAACTAGTATTCAAACATTTAAACAATAGAGCACATACATAAATAAGGTACCAGTAAAAAGCCTACTAGCATAAGTTTCAATCAACCCTGCAAATAAAGACCACCTGTGAACAAAGACCAGAACGACCAAATCCCTTAAGTGGTCTTTATTGACAGGTTAGACTGCATAACGTAATTTCAAAAAAATATTTTTTCGCGCTTTTGCCTCCGCAAATGTTAAGACAAGTTCAATCAGTTCAATGTCTCTAGCAATTTCATGTTTAATTGACAGAGTAGCAAGTCCAACAAGTCTTGTAGCATGGATGATCGCAGATATGTTTTGTGTTTGAGCTTCGAAAAGCTTCGCTCACCACTAGCCACATTTTTCAATATAAAGTATTTTACATTCTGCAAGTCGCCTTGAAATGGCTTTCAGTTCACTGCTTATTTGAACTGCATCAATATATTTCAGTTTATTTATAAAGTTTTATAAATAAAACATACCTTAACAATGGAAATAGTTAGTTAAACGGTTTGTGTTTATGTATACGAGAATAAGAAATGCGGCATCAAGATATAGGTCATGTTGAACATTTTTGACTTATAAAATAACCGAGCATTCGCTAAAGTTTGGTTTGCTTTGATAAATCGTTCTTCAATATTTAGCTCTATGCGAGGATATCATTAGACTTTCGCAAATGACAAAAAGTCGTATTTGTCGTATATTTGTATGCTATTCACTGAAGGTGCAATCTTGTAAAATCTCTGATATCGTCTATATATGTGCACCTATTTTGGAATCGCCATAGTTCTTACGATCGACGATTTTACCAGACACCAAAATTACTAGTATATTAAAATTTTAAATAAAATTCGTCCCACTTTCGTTTGTAGATTACATGCCAATTTTGCAAGCAACACATGTTAAATGTTCCAAAATGGCGATATTTAGCGAAGACAAAACCTTCGAAATCATGACATTAAGTCACACAAAGACCTAAACTATCAAGTCTTATCTTTCGTTTTGTCGAAAACGGTGATGTTCTCATTACGTGGCCTGGAGAGGTAAGAGTATATAAAAGGGTCATTCTTTAGACGTAAGTTTAAGTCTCCTCGGACCTTCACAAGGTAAATGCTAACATTTTAATTATGTTATAAACAAAATCTGGATATATACTTGTATTTTAAATTCATATGTCCGATAATATGATGTTTTGGTTTAGAAAGCACTTTTAGGTCGTCGTATTTCAAAATGATTAGAATATGACGTTCAATAATGGCGTATATTTTGTTCTTTGCATTTGTTTAAATCTGAATGATGAAGAGCGTTTAAACATCTGAAGTTATGTATGTGTGTCGTGTTCTGAGAAAACTGGGCATAATGCTTGTGCGTGAATTGTCATCCCAGATAAGCCTGTGCAGTCCGCATAGGCCAATCCGATACGACAATTTCCGCTGCTTTTATGGAATGTTTGTTCAAATGATGTCTCTCCTTATCGAAAATCCAGTTAAGGTGGAAAGTGTCGTCCCGGATAAACCTGTGCGGACTGCACATGCTAATCTGGGACGACACTTTACGCACATGCATTTTGTCCAGTTTTCTCAGATCACCGATTTCAACATTTCGAAAGCCATTTTTGTCGGTTTCAACCCCTCCCCTGTTCCGTTAGAGCAGAAGCAATTGTCATTATTGAGCAAGAAACGTTCACGATGTGTACATTTTCAAATTTCTGTTTGTAACATTACTCGCAAATTTTAGAAAATAAGCTTATTTCTCTGATACAGATGTAATGTGATACTAATTATTTTTTGGAATAACTTTTTTTTAATGCTCGGATTATTTGCTTTTAACAATTACTATCTGTTGATGTGATTGTGATATAGAAACCTCCTTACGTAATGGGCATCGCTTCAAATACTTCCATGTTTTATTTCATATACATTTTTAACCATGTGTTGCAAAATTAGATCACTGCTTTCAGAGCTTTCTATATGATTATATTGTATACATTCTACATACATGATTAGACGTGCCGCTAAATGTCTGACGATATATATGAGACGCGCTATGAGAAAATGGGGTTTAATGCCTGTGCTGTGTGAAATTCGCACAAGCTAATCGGGGACGACATATTTCGCTTTTATATATTATTTTTTTAAAGGAAGACTCTTATTGACAAAAATCCAGTTTAGGTGGAAAGTGTGGTCCCTGATTAACCTGTGAATAACTGCTCAGGCAAATCCGGGACGACACTTTACGCATATGTTTTAAACCCCATTTTTTCAGTGCGAGGCTCAAATCTCCTTTGTGTTGATTTGTTCAGTGAGAAACAGCAGATTCGTATGTTTGTTATCGTACTTGAACTTACTGCAACGTACACATAGAATGTGATATATGAACATAAGTGATAACGTTGACATATTATTGAAGACAAACACTATCTCAATCTATTTAGATCCCAAGATGAAATTTGTCGTGTGCCTGCTCGTTCTGTTGCCAATGGTCTACTGTGACAGAATTGAGGAGAGGTTCCTCAATCTTCATCGTAAGTAAATGACAGCTTTTGTAGACCGAGAAATTAATGTAATTTGAGACATCTTCGGCGAAACATGCTTACAAGTCTGAGCATTAAAAAAACCAATTAAACCGGTAACATATATAGACAGTTGTTCAATTTCATGTATATGTGAAACATCTATATATTAACTATTCTATTTAATCAAATAATTTCGTTTAAGTGAGCGAGCTTGTTGCCAAACTCAAACACGCTCTCGGCTCTGACACCAGCCTGCATGCATGTGAGCTCGCCTGCCCGGCCCTCGCCGCCACAATTCCTGGCGTTGGTCTGCTTGCCGGTACTCTCTGTCCACTTGCCTGCCATGAGTGAGTTTTGATTTTGTGTATATTTAATTTCCATCATTTTGTATCAAATCACATACATGTATATTGAGTTGTGCTAAATAGCATATTGTTTTAACAGCACGATGCATTTCTGATGCATTTGTTATACGAGCGACACTTATTTGTTTTTATTTATTTCAGGCTCGTGAAATTGGCCAATGGAAAATAGAAGCTACTGAAAATAAATGATGACGTGTGAGAACTTGTCACAATAAATACAAAAACTAAGGGTTTTTTTTGTTTTAAATTGTTTCAAGAAATATCCCTACGCAGATGACCATTAGAAATGTTTATACAGAAACAAAGTGTGTGTAAGCATTTGTGCATGAGTGCGTGCAAGCGTGTACACGTGTGCTTGGCGTATTGTGCCTAAATAGAGTTCAAGAATATTTGAATGGTCTTCATGTGACCTCCTTTTAAGGCCATGCTACTCGCTCGATGCGTTTAATCAATACACACACTTATGTCAATAGCTGACTTCATAGCACATCTATGCCGTTTCTGCATTTTAACATATTAAAATAAATGCGATTAAGCATTTCAGAAATCCAAATGAATTTCGGCATCAAGAATATATAGAGGAAAAACTAACATTACGAACTTACCTTGATCAATAACCAGACCTCCAAATTATCTCGCGACTTCGATACATTTCTTTTTTCAGTATAGGGATTGAATTCAATGTTTTGCTAATTAAGTCTTGGTTATGAGGTGAACAGTGAACCAATATTATCGCAACCTCGTTTGAATCTTTTAAGTTTTCGACATAATCACACACATTGACACATTAAATTACATATTCGTTAAAGAGACCTTGTTTATTTAAATAAATCAATGTGAGTGTTCCATATGGATCTAATTAACTTTAGAAAAGTTGAAAACAGAATGTTAAAGAATTCAGTATCTCCAATTGTTATCAAAAGTTTCGTAATATTTAATAAGATGAAATTAACTATGAACTGTTAAATATTATTTCATTAACAGAGGCTAAATATAACTAAAGGTATCTCTAACAAATTAAAGCATTTGGTTGTTTTGACTTATCAGTAAATATATTACGATTATTTCTGTATGGCAATTCATTCTTACGAAATCATACAGGCGTTAGATATACTGATGCACACGTAGGAATAAATACAAATAACCACATGTAGAAGGTTTCTTCAAAGTACAACAAAAACAGGATTATTTTACATATCATCGTACTTGATATATCTCAGATATACAAGACCCCATACTATATCACAAATCTCATTAACCATGCCTAAAGTTGAATCACGTCACAAGGTTTGGCTATTCTGAGCTTGACCTCATCCCATGGGTCCAGCTATCTTTAACATGGTCTCCAGTTGGGTCACGTCTGAGGGGTTGGTTCTACTGAGTTAGACCGTGTTACAATGGTCCAGATATCT
>VMBQ01006852.1:0-50878 GCA_007657795.1 Dreissena rostriformis
GTCTAGTAACCTTAGTCGTTCGCAAGCGAACAACTAAAAATGATATTCTGACACGGTGTCTATAGAGAGACCAACTACGCAAAACTAAATGTATAAGAATGACGGTGTTTGATATAGATTGAGAAGCATTTTATAAACCATATGCAAATCACCTACGAAATAAAAAATATAGATGGTCCAAATTTAATTTGATACGCGATATGAAAAATATATCATTTGTGTGAACAGCGGTTGAATCTGATGTTATAGCTGTAATTCAATTCATTACATTTGTTAAACTACATTACAGCCAGAGAAGACAATTATGACTCGACACGATACTGTTATATAACCTTCATTGAAAAAGTTAATAACACTTGATGAAATACATTCAAATACAGTTTTGAGAGTAAAGGACCGTTTAACACGTACTAAGATCAAAATGATACATATCTAGTAATATCCCTTACTAAAAATAATCGATATGTGTTACAGCTTTATTTGTGCAGCAACGTTATATTTTCAGTTGTTAGTAATTCAACAAATTTGATAATATTAGGTCGGTTGTTGTAATAACATGGTATTTACCGAGATCTTAACTCTGGATACATTCTTCACTCTTAAACAGAGTGAAATTTATCTTCTAATGTATTACAAGTATTACTTTTTCTTTCGCCTATAGAAAAGGTAGGTTTGGCCCATCTCCCAGTTTTTACATGTAATCTATGTGAAGAGCATCTTAATATAGAAAAACGTATTCGAAATTTTGTAATTGTGCACAAATCTATGTAAGTCTGAAATTTAAAAATGTCGATGCTTTGATATAAATTGTGTCTGCTTGAGTTGTACAATCTCTCATTCCGGTGTTGAATGAAATCAGCGTTTAATCTGTGTTTGTCATTTAAAACAACTAAATTATCATTCCCAACACCTTGAAAAACCATGCCTCGTAAACCTAAGTTACAAAGATCCACACAGTATTGACAAATTCGACTGCACGCTAAACAAATGGTGCTTCACGAAGCAAAGCTTGTGTATCAATGATAGCGAAACTAATTTTAATTAGTTGCAGTAAGAAAAACCCTTTTAGATAAACCATTTACGGCTGGCATATACATTCCGCAAATCACATGTTTTTAAAAGACGCGCTTGAATACTTTATGTGACGTACACAATTTAGTAAATGTATTTTGCGTGTCAAATAAGTAAACGGGTTTTACTAGTGTCAGATAAAATGACTAGTGAATGTTATCGAACGAGATTTGTTGTATTAATAAATACAATGGGGCACTGATATTGTATTCAATGTTAAAATTAAAACAAACTGAATTTATAACTTTTATATACGCTCACATACACTTACTTCAGTAGTAACTGCTAGGATCTGGTGAATAATTAGACTTAAAATCTGTCATGCTCTTCGATTAGAATAATTCAAGTTTTATTTCGTGTAGTAGTAATGCAGCATATTAAGGTGTACATATTGTTTGGGATAGGGCACAACTAATTATTCTGGTTCATTATTCAGTAGAAATATAGCATGTTCTAACACAACAATAAGAGCGTATTAGAATGTTTGGTTCGCAAAGGTCATGGGCAGAACATTCTACCGGTTTGATATTAATGGATTGTTGTGTTGGTTGTATGTAAAGAATGCGGCTATCAATGGAGGATATCGCGCCAATTCATCTCCAGCAAAAATTATCAGTGAAAAATAAACAGTAATAACGTAAGCGTTAGGCCACAACCATGTTTTTTGTAATATTTTTCGGCAATCAAAATTTAATGCAAATGTGGAATGGATGGAGAAATCTTCCAAATCTCTTATCACTTTTTCTTAAATAAGTTTTAGCTTATCAAAAGTGAATTTAGAAAACACGTTTAATGAGCAACAAATATCACAATCTTGATATTTTAGTGATTTAGCAAAAAAAAAAACTCAATTAAAATTCCCAAAATATTATCGGGTTCGCACAATAATAGGGTCGATCGGTGAAATGGATACAAACAACTATTGTTTACACCTTAACTTAACCCATGAGATGACATATTGACACATGGATATTTATCCGCTGATTTGCATTATGCACAACGGTGCATGCGGAAAATAGAGATTACAGAGACAAGCGTTTCTGTAAAAGTAGCAATTAATTTTACAAAAGCATGGCATACATATTCACCTAAATTTTACAACGCGGAGGGCAAATATATTTGTGTTCAAGGATGCACTTGTATGTTTAAATCCCATTTTTTTGTTGTCTAAGCTATTACTTCGTAAGATAATGAGTTAGTTTAAAGTTATGTTTAAGTTACATGTAGCAAATGTGTCGTGTTTTCCACATTTATAAATAAAAAAAAAATGTGTCTTTTAATTGCCTTACTTCACTACGTATACATACAGAGCTTTGTAATTTCATATGAATGTTATATATGGTTGCCGGCTAGCGTAGTGGTTGGCGCTTCTCACCAAGGCGAACCGGGTTCAAAACCCGTTTCCGGCAGCATATCGTAAAGGTGGGGTTTCCTCCGGGACATTCAGCTCCCCCCACAGGTAAGACAAAACCAAAATTGACATCTTTTTGTCTTTTAGTAACAACACATAGATTTATTTATTGCAGCTATGATTCAAAATTCCTCTCACCTATAGTGACTAAAGTAAGTTTATCAGGTAGGAGTGCTGATGCACACTCTGGGTCATCACATTATGAAGCCTCAAGTGCGGAATGACCTCATAAAGTACACACGCGCATATGAATCTCGTTTGTCGTTTATCATGCTTTGCAAACATTTGATGCACAAATCCAAAAACATAAAATCAAGTAAGCAGCAAACCCAGGTAATTTCTTAAAATTAAACACATTTTTAGACATAATTCGCTTAAGCCGTTGAGTAAAAATTAAATGTATGAATAATATCATACACATTCAAATGCTGACTTCAATATACACTTGTGAATAGCCAATCAAAACCAAAAATAATATGTTGCCTTTTCTTGCTTTTTTTTTGTAAGAAAAATTAGGTTCCTTTTTTACGTGAACACCACATTTTACTTATTTATTACAAAACAGTCATTTAAAAGCATGAACACACATTTTCACAAGCACATTTTTTAAGTTGTGGAACAACTTATTTCACATATACACATGATTTCATTTTTCATGTTATCATGCTTCTCTGCTATCCAAGATCCGGATGCTGTCGAAATTTAATAGTCTGTTGTTGATGTTCCCATTACAATAGTTTTTGCATAATTATGCAATAAATCCATAACTTCCGCTTACCTTATACAGCCAACGGCATTTATCATACACAACACGGGTGTCACAGACCTTGTTAAATCCGAAAATAAGTATTGTATTATTATACATTTATATTAGTTTTTTAATTAAAAGAGAACAACAGCTTTCGTTTTTTAAGTCCTTGGTCACAACATATACATCAGTCTAGCGTCATAACATATGCTTCAGTCTTATGTCATTACATATGCAACTGTTCTACGTTATAACGTATGCATCAGTTCTAAGTCATAACAGATGCATCGGTCATAAGTCATAATGTTTGCATCAATAATACGTAATGAGATATGTATCAGTTTTAAGTCATAACATATGCGTCAAGCTTACGTCATAATATATGCATCAGTGCTGCGCCATAACATATTAGTGAGAACTTTGTCATAACATACGCACCAGCAGGTCTATTTTCGGCCAAAATTGTACAGTCATTGCACATTTGTGAAATGATAAAAGCAGATCGGATCGTGTGTGACTGGTATTGTTATCACATTTCTTACTTTGAAACTCATATCCCTAAAGAGCTCGATGTTCTTTAACTTGTGTTATGAAAGGAACACTATGGCGTTAAATTGTGAAAGTGAAACTTAATATAACCAATTTACTATAAGATTCATAACAATATTAATGACTTAATACCACATGCATGTCATTTGATATTCCCATAAACCGGTGTATTGTATTGTATTAATTAGGCCAAACATGAAAGTCAGCTTAAGTCAGTCAGGCATTTAAATCCGACGTAAATAGATACTTATTAACTGCACAGAATTTGGGTGGGGGAGGGTGCGGTGTTCCGTTTATAAAAATACAATGTAGTATTTAATTTGTATTGTCATGAAACTGGCTCACCTTATACTATTAAACAACTGTGTTATTGTGTTATCTTGGCTGAGTTTGAAACTGATTTCGGGCCTTTAAAATAAAGGACAGTCACGTGGTGGCCAGTTTATGTCGTTGTCTTTTATACAAAATTGTCTGCTCGGGATTATCTGCTCAGCTTCGATACATTTTCCTTAGATGATCCGTATACTTTTTTGTGTTATCAAGTGGCCATGAATATGAAACATATTGTCGATCAGACATGTGTATTTATATCAGATCAAATATAACGTTAATTGAGCAGAAAGTTTACTATTGACTTAACTATTGAGTATTATTTAAATGTAAGTACAAATGCAGTGATCTTCACACCTTGATTGATAAGATTGTAGACTGATAATGTATGTACCTGATATAAAAAGTTTTAACAATTAGGTGATACTTTAATCACCCCATGTGGTCATGTATCTAGGTGCAAAATCCAAAGTCAACTGAACTGCCTCTGACATTGATTAATTTCTACACAAACAGAAATGTGAATCACAAAAGGCAATATCTGCTGTATTTGGGCTTTGATCTCTTCAAATGATATCCAAGTCGGCGATGTGGGTGTTCTTTAAAGTTACCGTGCAATGTCCTTCATGAAATCTCCAAATGTTATTCAACACTGTGAAGTAGAAATATTGTGTAAAGCAACGATTTAAGTTTGACGAATGTTTTAGTATGGTCCTTTGAGTGTTTAATTGATCTACAAGTTTTACACAATGCAGACTTATTAAAAGCGCAATGTTATTTGCTTTGTTGATTCTATTTTGCTTTCGAAAATATGGATGTGGCCTCACAATTGTATCGTGTTACGGCCAAATAGGAAACACTTAATCTTATTTAACACTACTTATTTGCTTTGTCCCGGACATGCTAGATTAATGTCCATGAAGAAGATGACGTGATCTCACCATTTCTAGTCTATGTCAGCAACAGACCGCATGGAGGTATTGGGTTAGAATGCTAACAAATATGCCCGTTATAATAAAATGAGGTTTATCATGGCTACTCAAATGACACATCGTAAATTTCCAATTTCCAGCGACATAAACACAACAAGTAAAAGTATGTAGGTATGCAAGGAAAATATTTTGTTAATACATGAAATCGGATAATTAATTTGACTACCGTAATAACTTAAAAATTAACAACCTCACTGGTCTCAAATTCGCGACATAATCTCCATAGCACATCATTTATAAAATAGTAATTAAGATTAAATAAGTATGCTGATGTTTTAATAAGAACGTGCAGAGAAGCGTTATTAAAAAAGAAAACAAATAATTATAACTTACAGAAATTTAGTTTCACTTTCGATCCATTTTCCGAAAAAGGAACCCAAATTTAAAATCAGGTGCCTATGGGTTGTAATAATTATATCAGAACAGAACCCGATGTGCGCATATGCATAAATGCATGATTCGAATGGACTGTAATAAACATCAAATCTTTAAATAGATAAAGGGAACATAACCTCAACACAAAATATCTGATGAAACATACTACTTTTTCCAAATCCAGTTGCGATAAAATGTTTACATGCCACGTGTGTGAGTTCACATTGACTTTTGTTTGTATGCTTGCATCATCTTTTTCCTATATTGTTGTTGTTTCAAATTGCTAATGTTTATAAGCCAAACTAAATGATATTTGGAAAGAGGATACAAAAAAAAATAAAACACGCACAATATGTTCCTGTTCAATTTTAACAATGGACCATACATGAAACGATAAACATCAAAGTTCGTCATGCTTCTAAACAACTATAAGTTAATGTTCAACGCGTGACATATTTATCAGGGCAGTCCGAACTAAAGTTTAGTCTACTCATCGGGTGTTTCTTTAAACAATGACATACACAGGTTATTGTTTTATAAATCAACTCTATAATTGGGTTTCCCGTACATAATCGCAGCTCAATACTTGCTGAAGATCGACTATTTTAGATATGTCTAGTCACACCGGTTTGACTTACTAGATATAATTGGAAAACCCAATGTTATGTTATTTATTATTGTTCGACTGGTATCGTTTCTTTCAAAAAAATATGAGCAGTGTTAACCTTACTCATACCTATCTGTTAAGTCATGCGGATATTTTATGCAAGTCTTTGCCATGACCGACATACGAGTTTATGTATTGTACTAACTTATTTTCTCGTGTGAATACGTTAACATCGTCAGTATTGTTTAACTTTGTGGAAAATGCTATTCAAAGGCTCTCGATCGATTACATAATACTTGCATCGTTACTGCGATCACTAAGATGGCTTTGAAATATTACAAAGCGGTGTGATTATTAACATTAAACGTTAACCGATACATTTTGCAAATAATCAATGACGAAGAAAAGCTCGAAAGCATATTTATGATAGAATTTTTAAAAATACACGCAATATGATACTGCACTGCATCGTCTCCATCTGCCGGTGTAGCGTGCGCAAAAAGGGATTTGTTGACAGTTTAAGAGCATTACGGTAAAAGCTGACGTGATATGCCGTTTTATTACGTAGTTTCATTAAATAACTTGCACGTTATAAAGAAAGCGAAGCTTTTGCAATTTTATAAGATTTGTTAAACAAATATTTTACAATATATAGTATGAAATAACAATAGATATCAGATCAGAAAGTATGACGATGAGATTTGTGTTGTGTAACACTGTTCAACATGTGTCATTAGGTGATGTATAAATATGTATGTATTTATACCAGATTAGATGTTCATAATCAATAAATAAAACTTACTTTGTTAAAACGTAACATTCACAGTCTTAAACATGTGCACTGAAGTCAGTGCTGTGTCTATCTTACCACAATAACGCCACGTAAACATGTTCAGTATATGTTCAAGCTGAAAAAACCCAAACTGTTTTATTACACATGTGTTAATACATATATAGTGATACATATAGCTACATTTCACGAAAATAGTGTACCATACGATACGACTGAATACGTGTTAATGGTATATATTTACCTCACCACTAAGCTGCCTCGCTTGTATTTTTTTTATTAATCTTGCAGTCTTTTATATAAAGTTACTTTGACATTGACCCCATGCATATAAGGCATCATTTGTTTTAAAGTTTCGTTTCAATACCTAAATTTGTTATGGAAATAGTGAGTAGAAACCAAATTCTACACTGCGTGTGTTTTAGATGCCCACACTAAAACGTCAAATGTTATGAAAGCTGGGCTGATTATTGAAAAAATCTTTCACTTAGTGATGCAAGCATGACATTTGGCATAAATTACCTTCAGGTACCCCTTTCTACAAAAAGCACGTTAGCTACTTGAACATTCTAAATGGCGGCATTTTTTTCAAGATGGCCGCCAATACTCTGTTTAAACAAGAAGTACTAGTAGGGTCAATATACGAAAAAATACCTTCACCCACCAAAAAATTGCTACAAAAGGTATTTTAACTGATCCTGGTAGGGTAGACGGTCCTTTAAAACATATCACAAGTTTACAACAATCGGACCTCCGGAAAGTGTTTTTTTTCAAGATGGCCGCCAAGATGGCCGCCAATACCTATAAATGATCATAACTATGTAACTATACAGTCGAATTTGATGAATTTGTTGTCTATACCTAGGTTTCAAGGGGCAAAGAACACATAAAGATCATCAGACATTGTTAAAATTTACAATATTACACACAAATCCAACATTGCGTCCAAAATGGCCACCAAGATGGCCACAAAAACCTATTAATTATCATAACTTTGTAACTATCCACTCACATTTGATGATATTGATGTCTATACCGAGGTTTCGAGGGACAAAGAACACATTAAGATTGTTAGACATAGTTTAAGTGTATTATGTTACACAGAAATTTCACGTGGCGTTCAACGACACAATACGAAGGACCACAAATCCATTACTTTTGACGTGATGCGATTTTTGGATTTTGACAAGAAGATCGATATTTTTCAGCTTCAGGTAACACTTAATTTGCTGGGAATGATGCGTATCATACATCAGAAAAACCAGTACCCTGGGCTGTTGTCAGTCAAATTCTTGCCTATGATAAATATGTACAATGGGGACAAAGCGTGAATTCTGTCAACATAAGGCTTAGTTTGCAACCTTGCCACAACCTTCACACCATTGTAACGTTTGACCAACCCTTGTATTGGAAGTCTGCCAAAATCATCATTGGTGCGCCAAAAAGTATTTTAAAGGGTTGATTAGAATTTGGGATGTTTCATAAACGTATGAACTTGCGGGGGAGGGGTCCAAAGTAACCCTCCTGAAAGAAACGCTCTCAACAACATACTTGATGCTGTCTATAGAGAATATGCACAAAATATTGTGCACATTGTGACACGAAAAACTCTCCAAAGGCCTTTACGGGATCATCTTCTTGTTGCAAAGTGCATACACAGCCAACTTGCAGCCGTAATGACCCAGGAAGATCTAGACATTCAGAAACTGCTGGATCAGGCAAAGGAATTGTACTCTTCCCTTCTAAGGGGTAAATGACGCTAGCAGATGCGATTTTAATCAAACTCGAGAGGGCTAGAGAGAAGAAGAAACATGAACTTGCCCAGACCTCATAGACGAGCATAGTGTGGCTGAATTATCAGCTTATGATTAAATATTCAAGAATGTTGATGTAAGCATATCGTACTGGGTGTTGGCTGATGCATTAGCAGGCAGTGCCTATTTGCTATCCATCTTTGCTGCAAATAAGCGGCCTAGAGGAAACGCACCCAGACTTTTATCGAAAGTTCGGTGTTGGTTTTCAGGTTGTTCGTAGGAGCCATCAAAGCTGGACTGGGCTAGGACGTGATCTTGTCATTGAGCACACATTGACGATGTGGTTATAGAGCACATGTGGTCTAACTCTTGGGAGTGAATTGGCCGAGGAAATGCAAATCCCTTAGACCCTATCTGCATCATCCGAGCACAACATTGCGATGCAGGATTTCACAGACCTGACCTATACTACAATTCCACAACACAAAGATTCAACTGAGGCCTAACAATCATAAATCACGGTAATAACAAAATAATAATAGGCATGAATTGTCTTACTGACAGCTTTCGTCAACCATCTAGTTGTCATCGTAAATCGCATTACAGTGTTTGCATCTTATTAATTTCGATATTATACTGTAATGTGTTGACTTAAACGATTAATATGAAAACAGACAGTGTGAATCCCCAGTTCTATAAATAGATATGGCAGGTACTTTTATGTTTTAGGTAACAATAAAATTTTGTGAAATTCAGCAAACATAATTATACATAAACCATATCATAGTAGTCATTATTATGAGGAAAACTACGTCGAAAGAATAACAAATCAATATGCGAAAATATATGTAAAACTAAATTAAAAAAAAAATGATCTCCCCAAATTGACAATTTTAAAATTGACCTATACAATAATTAATCATGTAGAAGCGTGAAAAAGACGCAGGAATCTCAATAAATACATTATTACGCAAAACTCACTTCAGTCATACCAAAACATGCACACAAGAATCTTTCACGTATTATATTGTTATGTGGCCTTACTGCGTTCTCAATTTAAATTGATTGTGCAGTAAACATATCTTAAACCTTGGACGTTTAAACGAATTTCAATATGTTGGGTTATATCTAGTTTAGTTCAGCAAACACTCGAATAACAAGGGATACCCTAAATGTTATTTTTTAGACTGTCGTCTAGGAATGAACCGACTTAATTAATGCATAAAGATATATATTTGCATTATAAAGTTTTTATTTTATATTAAACCAGGCACACTGAACGCTTTCACTTCTTTTCTTTTGTAGCAATTCAGTTTGTGGTGGAGTGGCGGTTAGTTGTCTGACCGACATTTCAAGACACGTTATAATAAGATACATTGAAAGCTGATACAAATTCTGTCAAGGCCGCTCTCAATTTTGTATCGCGGCACAAATGAGGCACTAAAAATAAAAGGAATGCAACAATATATTAACTAAACGTAGTAAGTATTAGTTGTAACAATATAACAATAATAAAACACCAATACGTATTTGATAACATTTCAAATATTTCTTATTAAAACATATATTATTTGCGATGAAAATGCAATACTCTTTGACGATCTTCTTTTCACTATATTTAAACTGAGGCATCAACCATTTTAATTCACAATACTACTTTATTTAGATTACAGGAGTCAAATCTGTTGTTGCTGTAACTTGATGTCACATCGGTATTGCAATCGGCCTTGAAGCGATATTCAGAAGGGTCTTTATGTTGGGGATATGAAAACGAAACCGAACACAAATGCAAAGAATCTACCCGCTCCTGACTCACATTTCTATATCCTAGTTTTCAAAAAATACAAATGCAAGTGCACAATTAAAGAAACTCCAAAATTGTCAACAAAGCAGTGCGAATGCATGTAAGTTTATAAGCTGAGCTAACGAAATTTTATAATAGTATTTACCATAAATCTTGCATTGAACACAAAATTGCTTAGAATAATAGTGTTTAAATGCGGACGTTTTTGTGTACTTTGCTCGCATAAACATTCGTATCAGTAACACGATACGTAAAAGATATGTAATCGCAGGTATTTATAAACCCGCTTCTTCGTAATCGTTTGTGGGTTGTTTACTTTTACTTTCATATAGACAGGATAATTAAATATAAAAGGACAACGCCTACTTAATGTATTTTATCGTAACAAAACAATAGATAACGGATTACAGCCTGTGAGGACCGAAATATGACACTATTGAAGATATGACATATTTGGAAATATTAATTTGTGGATAAATAGTTCAATTGAAACACATATAGATTTTTGCATGATACGAGTGCGTTATGTAAAGCTTTGCACGTATACTATTAGGTAAGCGGTCCTAGCAATTTGACAAACCATGAACTCAACTAGCGACTACAGATTTATTGCTTTCACCCATATTTACTCAAACGAATTACATCAGGTATGACCCAGTTGAAGGTAATGCATGAATCACGTATTTATAGACGCGACTAAAGTCGTTATCATTGTTTTGTTGCAATGCGAGAGAAATGATCGAATCCTATACATACTTATTTTGCCAGATGTTTACCATGTCCCAAATTTGTGAACTTGTGTATGTGGCTTAATTTACATTCTATTTATTTAATAAGAAAAGTAATATGATATCTTTTGCATGAATGTCTTTCCAATAATGACAATTCGTACAGGTGGTAAACGCATGCATTTATTGCATTAACATGTCCTACTCGCGCTTTTTGGGTATATGCCAAACATTTTGCAATTTCAGAAAATGATAATAGTTATCTGCTCACCTTGTATTTTCCGATATTCTAAAAATATCATTATAAGGCCATACAAAGTTGAATCTCTGTTCCCGGGCGCATGTAGATCTAAACTATTTTGGTATTATGGAACACCCGTGATTATGATGATAACTTGAATTTTATTTAAAATATACTGTATGTAAGTAACTTAGATTGTGATGATTATAATGAATATACATATAGATAGTTTAACATTTACGCAATATACCAATGCATTTTAAATGAAATGATTGTTTCCTGTATGATTGGTAGGTTTTTTAAAGTTTAGTGAACGCCAAACATAAGATTAAAATGTGTATAGTCTTATATGTATGTTATCTTCGCGTCGGTGAGTTTCAAGTGCATGACACAATTTACTTTATATAGACCAGTTTACATTTAGACGAAACTATAGTGTTAAACATTTGTCCTTGAATGTTGTAAGCTGAAACGGAAGTTTTGGAAACATACCAATGTGCTTTAATGTGTTTTTTCACGATTTGTATTTAAAACTGCTACTGCACGAAACAAAGAAACTTATAAATAGAGTTATGCAATAAATTAAAACTAACTGTTATTATATTCTTGACACATAATCTAAAGGTAAAACACTATGGTATAGTCTAGGATTATATCAACCATTAATTACATGTAATCTATTAATAGTACCACATACGGGTGAAATGCTCAGTTAAAATACATATCTATGGCAAAAAACATATATTTTGAACTAATGCACGAGATCGTCAATTAAACAATCGATGTTGAACGCTACGGGGTCACTTTTGTATTTTGAATCTCATTAAATCTCGCTATTAAATAGCGTCTTAGGTAGGGAATGACTTATTTGTGTATGTGTTTATTTTGCTCTTTATAAGCAACTAAAATCAGTCACCCAAAATCAAAATTTTATAAAATAAAATGCTTAATCTTTAATATACTAAAGACTTATTTTACATCGTCGTGACATATTTTTATTTTTTTTCACTGGATTTCTTGTAAAACTCGGTTTAAAACCATCCAAGCATCCCAATGAATTTCATGTTGGTTTGCTTTACATAAACGCAATAAGAATTACATTGGATTATTGCAACTGAGGAAATAACCATCTGTCATTAGCAAATACAGTAAAGCAAGTATTCATTGGATTTTTGTTGTTAAAAATGTAACGTGGTCCAGAAAGCCAGCCAATCGAATTTCGTCCATTATTCTGTTATTTACCAAGTTTTCACCCGAAACGACAAGAAGCGTGTAGAGGTAGTTTATATAGAAAGACTGTACAAAACAAGTGTTGAAGTGAGATATATTTGATTCAAATTTAAATCGATTGTTTAGTTGACTACTTTTACTAAAAATGAAGACTTTTTTGCAACAAATATCATGTTTACGCTAAAGCTAAATTGGTTGTGAAGTATTAGCTTTAAAATATTAAGACACAACAAATAAGGGAGACAAATGTACAAAACTATGAACTAGAATGTTTGCGTTACAGTACGTGATTATATTATTTTGTAGCAATAGACGCATATACGAAAAGACATGCGTATTAGTAAAAGTAGCAACAATAGCAGAACCAGCAGCAGCAGCACAGAAGTAGTACAACCAGAAATGCTAATTTTTTGAAGCAGTAACAGTTGAATTGATTGTAAATATATCATTTCAGTACAGATTGACAAGGTTAACAATCTAAAAATAAAAACAGGTCAAAATACAATAATTATTTAAACTGCTTTGTCGAACTGGTTGTGTGTTCACTGTCACTGAACAGTCCAATTCGAAGCGTATCTCTGCCATTGCATTGCGTTTGGGATTTATTATCAATTCTTCGACGAACCCGTAAAATGTTGATGATCATACACGCATATACGATGTGTGCAGACGCGAAATTGAAAATATATTAAACGATCATATCTTAAGTTCAGATACGATAACATACAGTCAAATTGGCGCGTTGCGGATTATTTCGCGATTGGGTCTCGATTCGACACGATAGGTTTCGCCGATTTAGTATGTTCGAATACGATGTGATACGTTGCGCTACGCTGTTCAAGAGTCAATGTGTCCCGTTACGATACGATACAACAATCGTTGCGATATATTTCACGATTTAATCAATAGTATTTACGATGAAGGCCACGACATGACCCGAATGATACTTTCATTGACTATCGACTGTATGTATTTTAAAGATTGCAACAGATCGTAACAGAACGTAACGTTTAATGCTTGCTTAGAACACGATTTGTTCACCGGTTGATCGTATACCTGTTTTAACCATTTTGAAACGAGTAACATGATAAAAAGATTTAAACGATTTTGACTTCAAGATCTGATAATACCCGATACGATGTGGTAAGATCACCACAATACGTCCACGATTACGACCACGATTTAAATCGCCGCGTCAATCGCGATAGTGGGAACGAAGTGAAGATCATTTGAATTGATTCTTCAGTGCTTAGCGCCATAGTATGTACACGTGATTGTCAATTAGGCGACCTGTGTCCAATCCTACTTCCGAAGCATGGGGATTGGCTGGTGGTACCCTCTCACACAGATGTAATTTGCTCAAGATACCGGGTTCCAAACACACGCAAGGCCCCACCAAAATGGAATAACAATTAGTTTTAACAAAACGTCTGGAAAGCACATTTGTGAGTCTAGTATGTTAAACAGGGAGAAGTGTTGAAATAGAACCTTAGGCGCGAAAGGAGCTCAAATGTTTCGAAATACACAAACAACTTCATTTGTCAAGGTGATTCGATGAACACATCTATTAGCTTTGCGATTTGTGATTTTAAACAACAATATCAGGCCTGCGGGTGGAGTTTAATTTCAAACATTTAAATCAAACAATATTAAAAAATTACTATACAATCTGGAGTATAATGTAGTGATGGTATTTGTTTTTATTATTATGATGAAATTTCCTTATTATGTAATTCCAACGTGATACAAACACATATAAACACATAATTTAATCAACATACCACGCAGGTTGTTTATTACTCGCAGCTAATATCATGTTTTTATTGGCACATTTTTTTTACTTTACTCGAGTTTAGGGATTCAGCATTGCGTTTTTCAACTATGTAAATTGACTGTTCGACATGTCACTCAATATGTTACCTGTTTAAAGTAAAAACGTTATGAAAGGTATGAGTGTTGGGAAAATCGGTTCACTAGAGCAAAGCCATTGTTATAGCGTTACGTGATATATAGGCTTTATTTCTAAAGGCTTCTAGAAAATTACTCGTTTTCGTTCGGGGCTCTATATCCTTCGGGCGCAAAAACACAACTATAATGCACGTCTGTCTGTTTCAATTGTTTAGCCATTTATTGTGTATTGTGGCTTTAAATAAGGTCATATAGCTCTATATTCGCATAAAGTTAATTATTAAGCGTATTTAATTACGAATTAATTTCTCGTAACCTTTCTTCATTGAGCAAACAAACTGTTGATTTTCTTTTATTTAGAAAATAACTAGTGATGCCTTTATACAAATATCTTATAAATATAAAATTAATATTATAAGCACAATTTATATTAATTTAATTTATGAAGAATGTTCTCCATCCAATGCTTAACAGTGAACTGCAGTCACGTTCTGGGACTAAACATGTATCTGTAAATTCTCTACTTATATACATGCAGCTTGATATATGTTTCTGAAGCTTGCACTGTGTCGTTTAAACCGAAAGTTGAAAACCAAGTTGTGTCATAATCGAGTGTTTCGGTCTGTCTAAGAGGCTGTAAACCTATAATGAGAGTTATACATTAACACCAATTAAACTATTTGCGCAGACCTTGCATAAACAAAAAGACATAAACTTTATTATGTCAGAGTATTGTTTTTGCCATTATTTTTTACGACATTATTTTCAAAATGTTTTGAAAAATGATACATTGATTTTATCGATAAGATTATCAGATTTTAAGTTAAATTATTTGTAAATTGTTTATTAATTATATAAAAGCCGTCTTATTTACGTTGCTACATTTCATTGAGGCGTAATCGTTTAATACCTCGTCGTATAATCACGTAACTGTTAAATTGCTCCGATAGCGTCACATTTAGACTCTAATCATGATCCTTTTCTACAAGCCAATATCAGATATCTGCTATGAAAGATCTCATTTTCTGTCGTTCAAACCATAGTGTGAATGTATTACACACATGTATGTCTTACAATAACAATTACATACAGTACATAAATTGTGTTACATACAATGTAACTAAACTTTTATTAAGTTTATAGTTTACGCAAACTCAAAAGCTCATTTAGTGCATGTAAAATGATGGAAAATAAAAAAAAAAAGTTTAGTTTTATTCATCGTATGAGACTGCTTTTATAAAAAAAAATCACTTTTTAGTTTTGTTTTTTTTTTTTGGGGGCGGGGGGGGGGCAATTTCCGAAGAACAAATGAGTACTTTGTGTGCACGACTAAAAATAGTATTTGTTATCGCTAACGATTTTGCTGGAGCGTGTTATATTCGGCATTTGGTATTTATTCATTATGATACACGTCGGTATTAACATGTTTAATACGGAATAATAAAAATTCGCGGTTATTTCTATATCATATAAAATAACATTAATATTCCAATCGACTATAATAACGTGTGATATGAAAGGACAATGTTCCTAGCTAGTTTCGTGCAAATACTCGGATATTTCTCGATTTCAATGATGGTAGATTAAATACATCCCTTTTTCATGGAAATACACACATCAATAGATCGTTTCATTATTATGAACTTATGTTCCCTTTATATTTTTTTTGTATCGTCCATTTCATATATCAAGGAAATTGCTATAGAGAGCAATTATTTGCTACAATGTGCCGATGTGTCATTCCTATAATGCCGTTCTTTGTTCAAAGCTTTTTGAGATGACATGAAGCATCTGAAGGTCAAAGGCCAATGTGATACCTTAAGAACGACAAAGTAAACGCGCAAAGACAACAAGTGTGTAAGCGCCAGATCGACAGACCGAGACATTACTTTTTAACTATTGTGGACATATTTGTTTGAGTGTTTGAGTCTCTTAATTGTCGTGCTGGTGCGTAAACATATACAATGTAGATTTATTCAATAAGCAATAGACATACGGTCCATGAGTATACATCTTCAAAACATAGTAACATATATAAAGGCATGAAATGTGATCAGTATTAAATTTCATTAGTTGTTAAATAAAGTATCAATAAATGAAAAGGTCTATCACAACTGGATTACAACATTTAGAATCTTTTTTACAATGTTATAACAATAACATAAAAAACAACCAAGACGAATCTGCAAGAGAGCGAGAAGTCAAGTTTGAGTAAAACATTATACACACTAAATCATAAACGTTTTCCTATTTTTCGCTTAAGCTTTTCAGATTGTTTATATTTTCATAACACAATTATCAATAAGCGATCCAAGTTATTCAACAATTGTATGACAAAGGACATTGCCAATATTCACATCATTATAAAATTGTAACAGTTAAAGCTTGCGATACCTATTATTGATAATTGTTTCACTGTATTCTCGTAGAAGGTTCGGCTTGTTATTTCGCTCTTATGTGTTCGCTTTCTTTTAAAGTTTCGAAGCAGTGGTGAAAAAAGTCAAATGTTCAGTGCGAACCATCAATAATACCCCAATAATTGATTTCCTATGACAATGCTTTTATAACGTTGTAGTAATTTTTTGATTATGCTAACGTTTTTCTGTTTGTGAACAGTCCACGTTCCAGTAAAAGAGTTCTTCTTGAACCGATTGACTGACATGAAGCCGGCAGCCAAACTTGTCGGAAGCAAACGTTGTGTCAGACATGGTAAACCGTTAAATATTAGCTGCTGTTGTGCCTTTTTTGTGCGTTTTTCTGTTGAAAAGATATTAAATTCATACATACGAGTATATAACGATATACTCTCGACAATGTCAAAAGCAAGAAGCATGTAGTGCTAGTCCGTTTTTTGTGGAACCAATACTTGTTTTTAAGAAATATAATTTCAACGCTCTCATAGTGGGATTGAACTTAAAACCTGTCGATAGCAATATATTCAAACAGCTTGTCAACCGTACCTTATTTGGATAAATTAATAGGTTAATGGGACACTGTGTTAAATCTACATTTATTTTATATTTTGTTTAGCTATGGATATTTATACTGAATGCTTCATCCTACACATATCATGGCCTTTATGCTTGTAAAAGATGTGCATGCTTAAATGAAAAAAAACACCAAATTCTGTCACACTTGGTGACTGTGGTCGTTAACCGTTATTTATTAATGCACAGATAAGGTGTTTAAAATTCTGGCTTAAAATACAAAGAATGCCTGACCTTAGATATGTACGAAAATGTTTCGATTATTTGGTTAATACTGAGGTCCATCTAACTGTGAATTAGGCAACGGAAAATAAACGTTTATTGCATGAAAATGGATTTGGATACGTTTGGAACAACGGTCGTGTACCACATTTAAGCACTTTCTTAAACGAATTTACGAAGCGGCTCAGAGACCAATACATCCAATCATGGATAGAAACTATTAACCGTTCAACAAAACTGAATGTGCATAATCATATAAAGTCATCGAACAGTCATGAAAGGTACCTTGACATTCTATGTATTAGAAAATACAGGCATTGTTATTCACAATTTAGATCAGGTTACCATGATCTTGAAATAGAAAGGGGCCGGTATTCTAATATTCCAATACATGAAAGAATTTTTAAAGTTTGTTATTCAAAACAAGTTAAAACGGAATATCATTTTGTTTTTATCTGCCCAATGTTTAAGGATTTACGGGCACGATTTATTCCGAGAACATTTCTTATAAATCCCAATGTAATGAAATTGCATATATTAATGTCAAGTCGAAATGAAACTTATATCAAGGATCTAGCATCGTATATTTACCTTGCATGTGTAAGACGTAAGGAGTTACTTACGTTGTAGGGTAGCTACTTATCCTTTACTACCTTTTTCAATATGTTAAACCTATACCAATTCATGCGTGATGATGTTATGTGCACACATGCTTTTGTATATATATAATTATATTCTATAACTGTGTCAGGGGCCGGCGGCCTGTTTATCACAATAAACCTTTGTTTCTGTTGTTGTTGTGGTTGTTGTTGTTGTTGTTGTTGAGTCTTTAATGTGATCTTCTTGCAGGCAACCAGAAGCAATCGATGGGGAAGTTGTTGTTTGGCGCAAACAACGAAGGACCTCATCCCAGCCTCGGGTTCGTAAGAAACGGTGTCGTCTTCCAAAACGGTCTGCTGATTGTACCTCTCACGGGAACATATCTTATCTACTCTTCCTTCCACCATCGGTTACAGTGCAGCTTATCTGGAGGACAAGCAATCGCAGACGAGACACCATTGGTCAGGCATGCTATGTATCGGTTCAACATCCAGCTAGGGCACGATCAAGAAGTTGCGTCAACCAGTCACGATCACATTGACGACACATGTGCAGAATTCGTTGATTTTAAAACTGAAATATCTACATTGGTGGAGCTACGGGCCGGTGAGATATCTGTCAAACTGAATGACTGTTCTTTGCTTGTGCATTCGGAGGCAAATAACACTGGGCTGCGTTTGATTTAAGCTTTCATAGGTTATGATATATTTATTTCTATGATGAGAACACAAGTTTCAAAATGTTTAATTTGTATTCACGATACGGGCCGGTGATGACATTTCTGTCAAACTAAATGACTGTTCTTTTCTGATGTATTCGGAGGCAAACACTTTGGGCTTAATTTGATTTGAGCTTTCGTATGTTATGATATATTTAGTTTCAAAATGTTATTTGTGTTTTACCAAATAAGCAAGTTATCATTGATTCTTATCCATATGCAATTATAAGAACTAAAATCTCTTACTATCATTTATTTTTATATTACTGTTTTCATTGATACACGTTCACAATTACATATTTAAAGCAATAAGTTATCAATCACTAATTTCACCTGCCCTATATATTGCATGATTTGTATAGCAATAGTATTAGTATTGTTTATGGTCAGTACGAACCTTATTATTGCACAGAACTCAAGAACACTGAATTATTGATTTAAGGTTTGTTTAATATGCATGACCTATGGACAATTATACCAATGCATCTTTACTGTATACTGTATAAACATGTACATGCTATATGTTTATTTATCTTTGTGAGAGTCCGTTATCAGCAAACAGACAACATATAGGCCATGTTGTTAATATTGATGAACACAGATGGAGACTAAGCAAAGAGGCACAAATAGTTATCAGTACGCATTATGTCCCTTTTTTGTACTAAATTACAATAAACTAAAAATAAAATTCGTTTTGCATTTAGGTTATTACGCATATCTTAACACTTCAATGGTTACTTAAAACTAAATTATTTTAACAATCATTGTAATGATTTTTTTACTTATTCATTACAAAAGACCTTATTTTTGGTATATCAATAACAAAACTATAATAGTTGGATTAAAACAGAACTGGGATTTTGAAATTAATTGTTTTTTAATGTATTCAGACTACCCCATTTAAACTTTGTAAAACAGATATATAACACACGCCAACATTTGTTTTCTGCGCATGCGCTTTACATGCGTTATATATAAATCAATTTACTGAAGGATGTCATCCGTTATTCTTACAATATTTAATTAGAGCAGTTCTGGTTTTTGCAACGTATAAAAGCATACATACATACCTTATTTGGATGCTTATCTTTGTTGTTATATATTTCAACTTCATGTCGACATACGTTATCTTTTATAATAACGGAAAAGTGTGTTTTCTAAATAAGTCATTTCACAATTCAATTCAAATGAACATGGGTATGAATGAAATCAAAATTTAGCGCTCGTTAAGAGTACTAAACATACAAAAATACATATGTAATACAAATCCAGTGGCAACTTACGAGTGCAAATGTTTGTTCATCCGCTTGGTGTAACGCATTTAATTACTGTTGATTAAAATAATAAAAACATACAGACGAATCAGTTGACTTGTAAAATAAGACGGCTCAATCTTGTTTATAATATAATCCACATTCACAGCACATGTGCATTTCCGATATCCCATTGAAACACATTTATTATTTATTGTCATATTAGTAGGTCATGAGCTGTATTCTATATGGACCACACATGTACAGAATGCGTCACATATCGCATTCTGCACTTAAACGGGAAGCCTTTAGCTCTCTTTTGAAAATCGAACAAGGTTAACAGTTGTATACATCATTTGCGTGTATTTATATACATACTAAATAGGTTATGATCGGTATGGAAGGAACGCGTCATATATTGAAATATACACTTAAACGGGAAGTCTGTTATCGGTTTTATGAAAATGAATTAAGGCTTACGAAAATGAGCACTGTTTATGTTTAACCTATGGCAATTATGTTATTATGAATATGTATCTGTTTACACTGAAAAAAATATGTTTTTGCCAACGTTTTTAGGACCGCTTTCAACAAATTAAACTAGCTCTTCCGCACAAACAAATTGTCGCTACAGCGCAAAAAATCAGAACATTTTCATTAACACCTAGATGGGCTGATTATTGAAAAAATCTTTCACTTAGTGATACAAGCATGAAATTCGGCATAAATTTCCTTTAGGTACCCCTTTCTTCAAAAAGCACGTTAGCCACTTGAAAATTGAAAATGACGGCATTTTTTTTTAAATGGCCGCCAATACTCTGTTTTAGCGAGAAGTACTAGTATGGTCAATATATGAAAAAATACCTTCACCCACCAAAAAAAAATGCATTTTAACTGATCCTGGTAGGGTAGACGGTCTTTTAAAACATATCAAAAGTTTACCACAATCGGACCTCCGAAAAGTTTTTTTTTTTCAAGATGGCCGCCAAGATGGCCGCCAATACCTATAAATGATCATAACTATGTAACTATACAATCAGATTTGATGAATGTGTTTTCTATACCTAGGTTTCAAGGGACAACGAACACATTGATATCATCAGACATTGTTTAAGTTTACAATAGTACACACACACCCAACATGGCGTCCGAAATGGCCGCCAAAATGGCTGCCAAAATGGCCGCCAAAACCTATTAATTATCATAACTATGTAAATATCTACTCAAATTTGATTATTTTGGTGGCTATACATAGGTTTCAAGGGGCAAAGAACACATTAAGATCATCATACATTGTTATATTTTATTATATTACACACACATCTAACATGGCGTCCAAAATGGCCGCCAAGATGACCACAAAAACCTATTAATGATCATAACTTTGTAACTATCCACTCACATTTGATGATTTTGGTCTCTTTACCGAGGTTTCGAGGCACAAAGAACACATTACGATTGTCAGACATAGCTTAAGTGTACTATGTTACACAGAAATCTCACATGGCGTCCAACGAAACAATACGAAGGACCACAAATCCATTACTTTTGACGTGATGCTTGTTATGTGAAACGCCATAGTTTGGACCTGCCGCGATTTTTGGATTTTGACAAGAGGATCGATATTTTTCAGCTTCAGGCAACACTGAATTCGCAGGGAATGATGCGTATCTTGCATCAGAAAAACCAGTACCATGGGCTGTTGTCAGTCAAACTCTTGCCTAATATTAATATGTACAATGGGGACAAAGCGTGCATTCTGTCAACATAAGCCTTAGTTTGCAACCTTGCCACAACCTTCACACCATTGTAACGTTTGACCAACCCTTGTATTTGAAGGCTGCCGAAATCATCATTGATGCGCCACAAAGTAGTTGAAAATGTTGTTCAGAATTTGGGATGTTTCATAAACGTATGAACTTGCGGGGGGGGGGGCNGCAAAGTGCATACACAGCCAGCTTTCAGCCGATATGACCCAGGAAGATCCAGACATTCAGATACAGCTGGATCATGCAAATGATTTGTACTCTTCCCTTCTTAGGGACAAAATGACGCTAGCATGTGATATATGTTATGCGATTTTAATCAAACTCGAGAGGGCTACAGAGAAGAAGAAACATGAACTTGCCCAGACCTCAAAGACGAGCAACGTATGGCTGATTATCAGCTTATGATTAACAATTCAAGGGTGTTGATGATCGTACTGGGTGTTGGCTGATGCTTTAGCAGGCTGTGTTCGATTTGCTATCCATCTTTGCTGCAAATAAGCGGCCTAGAGGAAACGCACCCAGACATTTATCGAAAGTTTGGTATTGGTTTTAAGGCTGTTCGTAGAAGCCATCAGAGCTGGGCTGGGCTAGGACGTGATCTTGTCATTGAGCACACATTGATGATGTTTTTATAGAGCACATGTGCTCTAACTCGCGGCAGTGAAATGGTCGAGGAAATGCAAACCCCTTGGACCCTATCTGCATCATCCGATCACAACAGTGCGATGCAGGATTTCACAGACCTGACCTATACTACAATTCCACAACACAAAGATTCAACTGAGGCGTGCATCAACACGGATTCTTCTGATCTAGAGAAAATGCAGACACAGATTACAACCTGCTCTCCATACATAGATAACCCTTCTCTGAGAAACGTGGTCAATGGGATAGTGGCTGGGTCAGATGTGAATGTTCATGCAGTTGAGGAGGTTCGGAAAACGATCATAAGAGATATCATAAGAAAGTCGGTCTCTGCTTATTCGTTCACGAGACAATACATAGCCAAAGCTCTTGTGAATAGCTTGGCTGTTAAGATCGCTTTTGACCGTGCTTTTTATCCTGCTCTTCTGTTCCAGCGTTTCCTGGTGGTGTCAAAAACTTGAGATCCTTCCCTTGCAGTCGTATTGTCTTTTGAAATGAGCTCCCATCCTGCTGCCTTCTTTGAAGCCAAAAACATACTTTGTACAGCAGATAAGCCTCAGATCGCTCAGGCAATTTGAGAGTTTGCTGTAGACACATTATGTGATGCTGAGATGAACTGTATTCATGAAACAGATGCATGATGGTGGGCGACTCATAAAACACAATAGCCGAGTCGTATGCAGATTCAGAGAAAATGCATTACGGATAAGCGACAGTGGGGTTCGATGGCTACGAAGACGGTCATTATAACAAAGACAACACGCACCGGAGACGATGAAACAAACGTGAATCATATTGTGAGTTGTAGCAAAGAAACATAATGCTCATGTAAAAAGGAAGACTTGTTGTCTCATGACAGAAAACAAGGCCGGCATGATTGCTCTGATCAGCACAACTCTGACTAAAATAAGATGCTTTGTTGTTCTGTCTTCAGGGGATGAAGACGTTGAAATTGTTGGAGAAACAGTATAACGATCCCGGCGTAGTACCACGCAGTTGGTGGGCGACAATACAGATTTGCTCATCTAGATCTTGCATTACTCCAAAAGGGACAATACGACCATCTACTTCTGCTATGATGTAAATAAATAGTCAAAGGAGCACAAAGTGTATAGTATTAACCTTTCGAAAGAACTCATGCTTATTCAGGCTGAAATAAGTCTTCAATGATTTTCAGCAACAGTAAAAATAATAAAACCTACAGAAGTTAGTAAAACCTGATCCTGTCATGAATTCATGTGCTAGTTCATTCTCTCTTCCAAATGTCGTAAATTAGATTTTATGATTATTAACTGCTTAGTGATAACCTCAACTCAATTAAAGTGCTCCTTGTCTCCTAAACTATGGCGTTTTACATAATAACCATAACATTGGAGTATCAAGTTATGGACTTGTGAAACTTCATATTGTGTTCATGGATATTTAAAACATAGTTATTATCATAAACATGTTTTGGCGGCCATTTTGCGGCCATTTTGGACGCCATGTTGGATTTCTGTGTTACATTATTAATTTTCACTTTGTTTGATGATGTAAATGTGTTCTTTGCCCCCTGAAACCTGGGTATAGACCCCGAATTCATCAATTTTGAGTGGATAGTTACATAGTTATGATCATTAATAGGTTTTGGCGGCCATCTTGGCGGCCATTTTTGACGCCATGTTGGATTTGTTTGTACTATATTAAACTTAAACAATGTCTGAATTTAAATTCAAACTAGTCAAATTGTTGTGTCCGAAATCAAAATCAAGTAATATTCACAGCAGTAAAACCTTTCAGGGAATTTGTTTCATTTGTTTTTCATTTTAATCCTGACGGCGTCCATCTTGAAAACGGACGCCATTTTGATTTGTTGTATTGGCTTACGTGCTTTATCAAATCTTTAGTTACTGAAGAGTATATGTTCAACATTTGTTGCTTGCATCACAAACTAAAAGATTTCTTGATATATAGACTTAATCTGCTAGTAAAAGACAGTTTTTATGCTGCTTATGGCAATGATAAATATATCAGAGTTTATTTAATAAGCCTGTGTTCTTGGTAAACAAAATGTATAGTTTGCTTCTTGTGTAGAGCATATTAAAGATATTCAAATGAATTTGCATAGAATGATAGATCGCTTTAAGAGAAACAGCCGAATACAATTTCAATAGGGCTCACTTTAAAGTGATACGAACGTAACATTGTACAACCTATCTCGACTGTTAAAGAAGTTTCCCAGTTTAAAACACCATAAATCAATCAAGTAATATTTACAGCAGTAAAACCTTTCAGGGAATTTGTTTCATTTGTTTTTCATTTTTAATCCTGACGGCGGCCATCTTGAACACGGACGCCATTTTGTTTTTTGTCTGTATTGGCTAACGTGCTTTATCAAATCTATAGTTACTGAAGAGTATATCTTCAAAATTTGATGCTTGCATCACAAACTGAAAGATTTCTTGATATATAGACTTAATCTGCTAGTAAAAGACAGTTTTTATGCTGCTTATGGCAATGATAAATATATCAGAGTTTATTTAATAAGCCTGTGTTCTTGGTTAATGTATAGTTTGCTTCTTGTGTAGAGCATATTAAAGATATTCAAATGAATTTGCATAGAATGATAGATCGCTTTAAGAGTAACAGCCGAATACAATTTCGATAGGGCTCACTTCAAAGTGATACGAACGTAACATTTTACAACCTGTCTCGACTGTTAAAGGAGTTTCCCAGTTTAAAACACCATTAATCAATGCTTTAAGATAACACTTATGCATTTGATGTACTATATGACACTCCACAAATATTATAAATATCCCCAAGCTTCAATAAAAAAGATCTTAAAGCGCTTAAAACGCCGAAATAAAGATGTTAAGGACATATTACGATCATAAATCACGGTTAATATACATACAAGATATTTGGCAATGTTTACCGAAACTTATTTTCAACGGATAGTTATAAATAATGTTCCGTTTTATGTTTAAACAGTCAACTTCGCTTTTCCTGAAATGTTATTGTCATCGTGGAGAATATAAATTAAATATTAAATCATCCAGTAAAAACTTGTTAAAGCAATTGTGTGCTCGACATTAGGCAAAAAAGAAAATGTTCATTAACATTTTTAACAATTCCATACTTAAATACAAATATGCAAGGACATGCAGAAATCTTTTCAATCTCATAACTTTCCTTTATACTTATTTGTTTTGTGTAAATTAAATATAAATATAATATTTACGAATATGACAGCATGTAACACTTATAATAGAAAACTTCAGGAATACCAAAATAATTTAGATTTATTTATTCTCCAAGGTATTTTGCAAAAGTAAAAAATGAAGTCTACATAAGTTAGTAAAACCTGATCCTATCATGAAGTCATGTGCTTGTTTATGCTCTCTTCCAAATGTCGTTAATTGGATTTTATGATTATTCAACTGCTTAGATATTACCTCAACTCGATTAAACTCGATTAAAGTGTTTCTTGTCTCCTACACTATGGCGTTTTACATAACAACCATAACTTTTTAGTATCAAGTTATGGACTTGTGGTCTTTCGTTTTGTGTTAATGGCCATTTTGGACGCCGTGTTGGATGTTTGTGTAACATAATTATGTGATTTTTATGTGTTCTTTTCTCCCTAAAACTTGGGTATAGACATAAAAATTAATCAAATTTGAGTGGACAGTTACATAGTTATATTTTATGATCATAAATAGGTTTTGTCGGCCATCGTGGCTGCCATTTTGGATTTGTGTGATATATAATAAACTTAAAAAATGTCTGTCTTTGTGTTCTTTGACCCCAGAAACCTATCTATAGACACCAAAATCGTCAAATTTGAATGGATAGTAACATAGTTATGATCGTTAACATGTTTTGACGGCCATCTTGGTGGCCATTTTGGACACCATGATGGTTTAATGTGTGACATTATTAACTTACACTTTGTCTGATGATATAAATGTGTTTTTTGCCCCCTGATACATTGGGTATAGATTAAATATTCATCAAATGTGAGTGAATAGTTACATAGTTATGATCATAAATAGGTTTTGGCGGCCGTCTTGGAGGCCATTTTTCACGCAATGTTGGATTTGTGTGTACGATATTAAACTTTAACAATGTCTGAATTTAAATTCAAACTAGTCAAATTGTTGTGTACGGAATGAAAATCAAGTAACATTTACAGCAGTTAAACCTTTCAGGGATTTTTTGTTCATGTTTAATCCTGACGGCGGTCAACTTGAAAACGGACGCCATTTTGATTTTTTTTTATTGGCTAACGTGCTTTAACAAATCTATAGTTACTGAAGAGTATATGTGCCAAATTTGGTGCCTGCATCACAAACTGAAAGATTTCTTGATATATAGACTTAATCTGATGAGCGTCCCATTATAAGAAATGTCATTTGAAATAACGTTGCTAATTTTGCGCTTGATTTTGTTTATATTGCCCATTGTTTTCCATGATTTTACCGTTTATATATTTAAGAAATTTAAACATCGGCAAACATTTTTTCGTCATTGAGACTTTTTAATTTTAATGAGTTGACTGACCACTCCCCTTTTCCCAAAGTTTGTAATTGCTGGCATTAAGCTACCTACCATTCTTAAGGACATGTTGATTCCGACTTGAGCTTTATAGTTATAATATTTGAATTGAATCTAGTCTTTTAACAAGGTAAGTATTTACTCTTAAACAGCTTTATTTTGTATGGTTATATCAGAGGGGGTCATGACGTGAAAAACAAGATGGCGACGTCCATGCTGAGACAGTTATTTTTCGCCGTTCCATGCCCTTATTCTTTTATAAAAAAAAATGCCGCTCACTTTTCAGCCATATCAGCAACAAATCATTTGCGTTTATTTTGTATCAATAATCGCTCATAATCTCGACTTTACTCGCTGCGAAATATCTAAGCGGGGGACCTAATTACAGAGCAACTAAGAACATTCGCTTTCTTGCTGATATGGCTAGAAAGTGAGCGGCATTTAAACAATTAAAACAAGTTATAAAGCGTATAAAACGGCGAAAATACCTGTCTCGACATGGACGTCTCCATCTTAATTGTCACGTGATTACCCCCTTGTATATGTCCAAATATACAAAATGCAGAATATTTTCATCTGAAACGTAAGTAAAAATGGAGACTGTGACTTTTCTCAGTCCGGGTCATATTTGGTTTACATTTAAATTTCATAAATTAAGAAGTTGAGTACTGTTTTGTTATGATTGAATGAGTTATTCCATCTATTAGTTATAGCACTTTCCCATTGTCTGTCAGTGAAAGTAAGACGTAATTTTTATGTTTTCAATTTATCAAGATACATTTTTTATGAAAAGAAGAATGGAAACTACTATAATTGAAAGTTACTATATACAAATATACATACGTCTTGTACATAGACAAGGCTCATTATAACTTATAACTTATTCCTTAAGACTTATAAGTTATAGCAGCTTTTTCCTGTAACAGAGATCGGGAGCAGTTTCATCATGACAATGTGCTAATACAAGCATGGATTGAAGTGATTTTTTATCAAGACATCAGATGTGTGGCAATTTCCAGTATTTAAAAGATATTTTACCTTCAAATATTTAAGTTTGTAGTCCAAATGATATATTTTCCAGAGCTACAATAACGACTTAAAATAACTGAATATTTTTTCCCACTTTGAATCGTAGACATAATGTTTTAATCATTGTTATTATTGTATACAACTAACTCTTTATAGATTATTGATTTCCTCAATTGAATGTAGTTTTATATGTTTTGTGATAGCTATATTTAACATTAATTGAAAAATTGAATGACCATTGAACACAACGGAGAATAGTATATTTGTATGCACATGTACTAAGTGATCTGTTTTGAATTCTTCATAAATTAATATCATCATTTAGAAACAATTATCTTATTCCTCTTCTTTTTCTTCTTCTTCTTATTACTGTCGATCACTCAGATGGACACGGAAGCTCTTTGTGCAAAGGATGCCGTGCGCTGCAGTCTCCGTAGAGTATCCCTTGCAACATGGTTGTCCTTTTCCAGATCTTGCGCCTGAGGCCGCCGTGTAGCGCCAGGACTGCAGCAAGTGCAGCAAGTGCTATGTTGTCATGCTAAAAGTCTGATAGGGGCACTGGTCTGATTTGCCAATCCTAATTGCGTAAACCTTGCATGTTTGGTGTTCCTTCTTGTCCAGTCCTATTTATACTCAACCTCGGTAACATGGACGGGTGACCTCCTGTAACTTGGGTAAAACCAATGGAGGCATGTTGTCCCGCTGTCCACCAGCCCGGGGGATCCTAGAGGCAGAGCATGTTTCCAGGTTTAATTAAAACGATATTTTATTTTCCCCATTTTTTAACAAATCCTTTTGTGTATGGACTTTACTGTTATGCTTAAGTTCTACGGAACCATTCATATATATTGTAATCATCACTGATTATGTTTAGTTGAAAAAAATGCACACTTTAAAAAACACTGGTATAGTTTTAAAGACGGATATGGCAATGTCAATAGTTAATGTTAGTTGTCTTATCTGATTAGAATGTACTTTGTTATTGCAAATTTTTACAGGAATTAATATTTAATAAAATAAAAACTTGCAATTGTGTCACAAATTACATGCTGATACTATAGGCTGACTTAATACTGATAATAGTACATAACTAGATTGAAGATACAAATATTATATTGTTTTATTAAAGTTACAAAGTGTAACCAACTGATTATAATTCGTATGTGTTTAAAACTTGTATTGATACCATTTTTTCAACTAACACTGCCAGGCACAATAACAATATTTCTCCAAAACAAAACACAAAATCGCAAAAAAAGGAATCTATCCGAAATTCCCATCAGGTTGTCCTTTCCGGAATACACTTTCCTTACTGTCTCCTCGAGTTAAGCATTAAGCAGACGCCCGTTGCAAATAAACTTCGTTTAAGATCATTTAATGAATAGTTCGGCTTTCATAAAGATTGTTGCTTTGTTGATGAACGCCTGTTTTGTCACAATGCAATAACGCACATAAATCATCGCGTCCGACATTGTGGTGATTTGTGTCAGGCGTTCTATATTAGAACAAATATGGTAACAGGTTTTCCATACATAATGTCCTACTTCTGTGCATTACCCCCGTGAACACTGCTTTAATCTTTAAACACAACAATACAAAATCACGCATTTGTTATGTTATACAAACTAAATGCATGAACATAAGAGTTTCACAGAGAGTAATAAGCAACTACTGCTAGTTCAACGTATGACAGGAATGTAATCCCGTCCACACGAGATGACATTGCAAAAAAGTTAGGCCGATAGCTTTTGGGATTGTAAAATAAGTAAATACATATGTTTGCGAAGGCATTCCGCCCATCCGTCATTCGTATCCCCTCATACCTTTGTTACTTCAGCACAAACCTCTTGAACGTAATATGTCTTACTAATTGCACAAGAGTTGCCCGACGGCACAGAAATCTAGATCCACTTTAAATGCTTTATGTATAAGTCACAGATTAAAAGCGTTCTCGTTTGCGTCCATTTGTTTATCAGTTTAGAAATAACGGAGCAGATCCAATGACGCATCTTTACGATCAGTTATAGGCGGAGAGTCAAAATAAGGTTAAATTAGTTGTTTCCAAATGACTTAATCATGTGTTTGAACATAAAACCACGGATAGAAGAGCTCATAGCTCTAGTTGGCCCGTAACACCATCTAGAATACCAAAGCCATTATTTCATAAGTGATTTAAGAAGGTGTATTTTACAAGTTGACACATTCCATATGACAACGTTTTCAACATAGCCATATCTATAAAATATATTTTTTAAATTTGTCTTAGATTATTCTTTATATTGTTTTGACATTACCCACTGTTAACTAACTTTTATAGTTACTGTACATGTATTGCTTACTAAGTACGATTTATTGGAAGATAACAATTCATTTTTACCGAAGTAATTTTAAACCAATCAAAGAAGCCTAACGACAAATAAATATTATTACGATCCAGTTTGGAAATATTCATCGCAGTTAAAAAACTATTCGCAAACAATGCCGTGTTGTAAAACATGTATACTAAAATAAACATTTATAACAACATAATTTTGAAAATTGATCAAATAAAATGTAACTACTTGTTTTGTCCTCACATAAGACAAAAATAATGTTAATCATATTATTATTATATTTTAAAAAGTAAGAATAACAATAACATAAGTCCACACTAATTCGTGTTTTGTGTTTGTTTTGAAAAGACACACATTCATCGTAGGGTGATTAGTTCATGTGCAATTCCCTTCAGCGCATTTACTTATATATATTGTAAACACTCCTCCAATGATCATTAACAGCCTCTCTCTAGTTCCTATACACAGACCGAAGATAAACATCGCAGCCAAGGCACCGACGCATCTGTTTAACAAATGAAAAATATATTTATGCCAACTCGTGTTTATGTATTTTAAACTAATATGTATACGAATCCGATTAAATCATGCACATATAATGTCATTCATTACAATAATATTAAATGATACATACACGAATATACTTAAACACACGTCCTTCTTCGCCATTTCCCCAAAGTAATTCCAAAGTATTTCCATATTCACATAGAAATTACTTGAACTTAATAAAGGATATCACCGTAAACCGTGCGTTTATTAATTTGATCCTCAGTCACTCAAGTTCCTCACCGAAATGCGGCGGTAAATAAAGCATGACACGTTATAAGGGTATGTAAGTATTGTTATCTTAAGAGGTGTTGCTGCAGTTTAGTTAACCGAGGATATATTTATAGCAACACCGATGCTATTATCACAACCCAATAGTTTTGTTATCAGAATCATCACAAATTAATGACCGAGTACGTTCATAATAGGTACTCAGTGGTTTGATCCCAGGTGCGGTTAACTTTTTTTTATTCTTTTTTTCTTTCTTTTATTTCACTCTTGCTTTTTTCCTGGAGCTCTTTAGTCCTGTTGTTTACATTAATCAATCTAAAGCATTGAATCACAAACTTCAAAACATGCCGAAATCTGTCAACAAGTCCCTGTTATCGATGATAAAGGTCGAGTTTGATACTGTATGGTCTTATGTTTGTGATTAAATATTGTATTAGTGTTGTGTTTTTTAGTAAGCCCAATTAAGATTGTAAACAATCTATAATGTTTATGCATATCTCTAACAGTCTATGTACCGGTACTTGGGTTTCGCCTAATTGCTGTATTTTAGGAAATTTGACATAGACGGTAAGGATAGTTAAACAAAACAATCTCTGTTAAAAGTGCGGTGACCCCCTTTTTTATTTTGTTTTATGATAACAATACGTATATGAACATATTCGAGCAGTTCCGCAAAAAGTTATTAGATAGATCTTTTTTTAATTCCATTTTTGTGGTTAAAATAGTAAAAAAATTACGTTTTTTTGGTTGACATAAAATTATAAAAAAAATAATTTCTTAAAATTTAACTTGTGTTCTCAATTTTTTGGTAGTTTGTGGTTTAATTAAATGGTATATGATATATATTAGCTTATACAATATCTGCATGTTGCCAACTTCATAGGTTATTAATCATTTTTATGAAATAAGGGATTTTCCAGTTTTAATGAAAAAGTACATGTTATATAATGGTGAATAAAATCAAAACAAGGCCGGTGACCATACGTTTTTTTTTCATTTTTCATATAGTATTTGTATGTAGAACTTGAATATAAATTTTGAGCAAAAGTTATTAGATGGAAAAAAAATCAACAAAACTGCAACAACACCCCTTAAAACTTCCGGAAACAAAAAAAAATCAAAATGGCGTTAGCAAACATGTTCTGGTCACATTACGTTGAATGACTTTTGAAACAAGTCCGAAGAGTAAATCTGCGTACGAGTTGCCGATACAAATTTGCTACGTTCGTTGACATTTCGGTATTTAATGGGCGGATCGCTTCAGTTTGGTTTATTTGTTATTTATTTACCAGGTTGTGGTGTACACCACAAAACAAAATCACATGAGCCGCATCGGACCCGGAACAATGGTATAGAATTTGCCCCACTGAATATATAATTTATCGTGCTGAAAGTTTGCTGATATGTTGCAGAAAATGCTTAATAATTACCTATTCGCTGTCGACAAAATGCTGAAATATGGTCGATCTGAGGATCGAGATGTATACAGAATACCGAACTACATACTGCATATCTCATTGGTTGCGTTTAGGTCTTTTGGGTATTAGGAGATTATGTTTTTGTTGGTATAACTATTGTTGATTTAAATTGTCACCGAAATAAAATAAAATGTTGAATTGTGCACCTGAATCGCATTACTTTTTCTATATGAACGTTTGTCCAAACACAGGTTCTGATATAGCAAATGTGTTAAATTAACTCGTTATCACATGACTTGTTTATAAGTCAGCGCTTTTTAACTACATATGCTGCGAACAACTATACATATAATAAATGCTTTAACACTGAATGAAATTGTTAATGAAAAAAAAACGGTTAAGAAGACAAAATTATATAAATATAACCAAATATTTTCAGATCCAATTTATGTTTTATGCAGATCAGAACTTTCGTTTAATATTATAACTTCATAAGACTTAAAACTATAAATAAATAAATTCTAAGCAAATATTAACATTTGTTTATTAGGCAGGATATCTAACACACTATTTATTCATAAAACGTAAACCAAATAACTTTTGAAGTGCAAACAATTGCTCAAAACAATTTTTTATAATTTGAAACGGGTTTGTGTACAGTTAATATAATTTGCTAGACGAGTAGATACTATGCAAGTGCAAAACACGTCTGGAAATTGTGCAACATTTACTATCATATTTTTCATAATACTATAAGTCACACACACGGTATAAATAAGACACAATTCTTTGTTCAATTGTATTAATAAGTAAACACAGTATTAATAAGTAAACAAACAGTGTACTTATACATTTTTTTAATGAAAGAAGACACTTGTATATCCTCTTTGTTTAATTTCATAGAACATATTAGTAACCATGAACAGCGACACTCGATAATGACAGATACTGATTCAGTTTTGTTCGTGCACGTTTTGCATGAGTTAAACAAGGTGTTATCAGTATTCTTAATACGGGTTAATCGATTTAAATCGTTTCCAGTACAAAAAAATATAAACATCTGAACGTCTTGCCAAATTCTGTGAATAAGTATTTTTGAATTTTAAAGGTAGAAATGTGAAAACACTCGGTTTCCCGATTCATTCTTCCATAAATAATGAAACAGGTTATGCAGTCCTTGATGTTGAGAAGCTGTGCGCAATAAAAAACTAAATAACCTGCAGCTTTTCTTGCAGCTGTCGTGTTTGTCTGCTTCTGAAGCGCCAGAACAAGGGCTTTTTATAACAGCTTAACACTTAGGTTGTCATTTTATTATATATTTTATTCTAGATTCATCCATAAATAATACACACATGTATGTGTTTTTCGCACCCTGGCGTATTCTTATATGTTTTTATTTCGTGACAAAAAAAAGTTGATATATTGTCATTTCAACAATCTGTGAACACGTTCATTTAAAATGTAAGATATACGAAACCGTAAACGTTCCGTTGTAACAGTTGACAGTGACATCTTAAGTATTTTACAAAATATATCGTTAATTTATGCGTCCACAGTTATTGTTCATAGAGTACGTTTTATTTAATAGCAATAATGCAATATTATTAGGTTCATAAAAAAGTATTCTCTTAGACATAATGTCGTGCTTTAATGAAAGTGAGTATTTTCTTAAACAATTTATTTATCAGAAAGTCAAATTGATGCAATAAATAGGAAATGTGTTCATGTGAATATTAAATTGATTCTGTTCATACAAGATATTCTTTTACTGAAATGTCATTTGTTTATTTAGTGTGTTAAGTCCAAATTTTGCAAATTGTATTTCATTACGCCTACACACATATATGGCAGTTTGTAGTAGAATGCATAGCAAAAGCAGCTGCGGCGTTATCTGTTTGTATCAAAACCACATATATAAATTGATCACAGTGCACCTACAATCGATGCTTGCGTCAGCCCTGCGTCATTGGATTGATATTGGATCTGGTAATCATCCGATGTTTAATCAGCCATTTACGTCTGAAGGAAATGACACGTACATTTGCATGTCTAAAATAACAATTGTATACACATGTCACTATACTGTATAGCTGTATAGCCTACAAAATTTGTTTTATGGTTTGGGGCATGTTGCCACTAGAGAGGACACCGCTTTTTGAAGGAAACCGCTGCAATGAGAATGTTGATGTCCATCGTTAAATATACAAAACCACAAACCCATAGATAAAAGGATTTAACTAATTAACATGTTCACAATTTACATATGGACCAAAGTAATGACACACGTTCACTAACATAGAGACCCACAAACAATTAATAAAGATTACAATAACAAATACCGGTGAGTCAACGTATTGGAGAGAACAACACAAAGCCACTCATAGGAACAAAAAAACGTATCTATTAAACAAACTTTATTCATGTTAAAGTTCTGGAATTTTAACTTTGAAAATTCATGGTTATGCAGCTTTACCACAGATTTCATTTACAATTTAGAATATCAATAAACTATGAAGTGTATTTATTCGTATGTCTTTTCAACATAAAACATGCGAATTTCAAAGCCCATGATTATGTTATTTATTCAACAAGATAATCATTTAAAATGTGTACTCAACAGTATAATCTTTCTTTCAAACATTTCATCAAAACATCATTTAAAATGCATTTAAGTGTAATGTGCTTCCAAACAAAACATGAAACCGTTCAAAAATGTCATTTGAATGATTCATTTTCCAGCTGTTGCATGAATACTGTTTCGGTTTGAAAACAAACAAAAAACAAAATGCAGTCAAATTATGTTTTATCGATTTTGTGTTTTTAGCATGTTAATGCTTTTTTACCTACCATAATAAAAAGAGGTGAAACAGCTTAGTAAATAAGTACAATTAAGAATTTCCAAAACACTATTTATCATTGGATAATAAGGTTGTTAAACAACCAAACTAAACATTTATCTTAATATTCATTAAAGTTTATCATTACCACACATAAACTACACGGAACACGTATGTAAAGCAGTGACAAAAGTTTACATGTACTTACAAATCATTTAATTCTGTTAAAGCAAAAGGATCGGATATGCTTAAACAGCGATTGAATTTGCCTCCAAACTGATAAATTTGCATAAAAAGAAAAGAGACATTATATTGAGCGTATTAAATGGTAAGAGTTTATATAAAATGTCGATAAACAAATATTATATACATACATATAAAAGTAATGAAAAACAAAACAATTTGCATTTTAATCCTTGAAAGCTAAAAACAAGATAAAAAGTTCATTGCAGTGTAAACGCATCATTTAACATAAATTTAAGTATTTAGTTATCAATGAATAAATACATGTATAATCTTTTTGAGATTTACTCAATCATTATTAGTATATGTAACATGAGTAATGCGAGTAAATACCATACCATCATGTCGTTCATTAAAATAACTGATGGCCATACTTAAATCAAATAGATTGTAAATGGCCAAAGGCAAATATGCCGATTCGCCAATAAATGATGAAAATGATAATGTGAACGTTTTATTAAAGTCTTTCCCACGAAATATAAAAACGACATACGAGTATTTTCGTATCCTTACATTACCTATTTGTTCGTGGGAATCCGTTCACAATTAATTAATTATACAAGTTTGCGTTTAGAGATTTTAAATATGTGTTATAAGGATTTAAAGCACGATCAATGGCACGCAATTACTCGATATAATTCTGGCGCCGTTATCTAGATAACAACTAGCATAGCTATCGATAAAACTGTAAATTACAAAATGAGATAGAAATGTGCATCTGCTACCTGCTTTATTATTCCAATAATCAATGATCACAACAGCTCATGTTTTACTTTGATGTTGACGCAATGAGACGATGCAGGCAATGAAATGCTGCACTGCAAACATCGTATCATGCAGCTGTCGTGTCCATCTGCCGGAGTAGCTCCGATACAACTGCGTGTGTGTTCATTTGTTATTTCAAGATGCGAATTGTCTTGTCAGAGTTGTAATACCATGTTGCTATTAAATCAGATCAATAATTTATTTAATAGGCATGTTTTAAACAAGAAAACTATTGTTTTGAATCGTGATGCTATAACGATAATGTGTATTTACATCTGGATATTTTCTGAATAAATCATGAGTTTTGCCATTAAGGCCCAGTGTAAGGCATAACGCCTATTACTCGTTTCAAACCCATAATGCTTTGCAAAGCGACGACATTCCAATGCGTTAATTCCAATTTTGTAATTTTGTGTTCGGTGTCCGCTTTTGTCATAAGTCTAATTGCTCGGCATCTTTCCACAGCGGACCACGTAGTGATATAAATGTTGATCACTTGCTGGTGGCACTGGTGCAGCTTGTTTTTGTTATTGAAACTTAATTAGTCATCTAACCATAACTGTCTCCTTTGTTTTTCCGTTAATAATATGTGATTCATGGGAGGTCCTTTCTTATGAATCCGGCATCCAGCTTACACATTTCATTAACCTTGTTATCATAACTATCATAAAACGAAGACTAAGGTCATTTTCTATTAATTTTCTTCACAACAAACTACACCAGTCACATTTGTGGCATGTTCTGAGTAAACTGGGCAAAATGATTGTGCGTTAATTGTCATCCCAGATTAGCCTGTGCAGTCCGCACAGGCTAATCAGGGACGACAATTTACGCTTTTATGGATTTTTTTCTTTTAAATGATGTATCTTCCTAGCGAAAATGCAGTTTAGGCGGAAAGTGTCGTCCCGGATTAGCCTGTGCGGACTACACAGGCTAATCTGGGATGACACTTTACGCACAAGCATTTTGCCCAGTTTTCTCAGAACACGCCACATATAAATAGACAACATTGAACTGGCATACGTGAACTCAATTAGCATAAATTATTCGCTTGAAATGTTTCCTATATTTCCATTCGGGTTTGTTCTTGCACATTTTGCACGAGTTAAGTAAGGCCATAACAGAATACTGAGGTTAGCTGTAATCGATTTGAATTGTTCACATAACGGAAAATAATGTATATAAGCGGAACGGAATGTTTATATAGTCATGCATAAAGGCCAGGTTTATATTGGCGAGCTATACCATTTTGCTGTATGACATAATCACATTTATATAGTATACAATGTATATTGATTCTAAGCCAATATTTCATGCTCACTATAGCATTGATTTCGATGCAATCTACGGTCGGTTTTAGTAATAATTTAGGAGGTAACATAAGAAAATAACTAAGGTTAAATCAAAGTTCTGGAATACCGATGGTTCCATAAATCGCACAGTAAATTGCTTAAGTTGTGAACACATGACGTTTTGCATATCGATAATTCTTAAGATGATGTAAAAACAAGCTGAAGCAGAAGCATATATTACAGTATACCCATTACACTTTTTATCAAAATCACAGGTACATACAAAAAACATTATAAATCTACACGTTTGTTCTTAACATCGATGTCCTTCCAATCAGTATTACTTAGAATAAAACTATCGGCCTTCGAAGCGATTTGTGAAGTGAAGTGTTTGAGGTGGTCAGGTCGAAAATCGCGGCAAGGTCTCATACTGGTTAACACGTCCAAATAATCCATTGGTTAATTCACGCAAGATATTTGCAAAATCTGATTGTAGAGACTTACATATTTAAAAGTTACTATTTCTGGACTACCGGTAGTGCTTGTAGATCATTCAATAAGATGTCAAAGGCATTTCAAAATGGTTAAATGAATACGATTACCGTACTCATAATTTGATTTCATTTCAATAATGAGTCTTTTTTCATTAATGTTTTGAGTGGACAATAAATTATAGCAATTCATAGTTTTTCTCAATTTCAATTGCCTGACACGACAATTGCACAAAACGCTACATGTATGCAAGGCAATTTTTAATACAATATAAAACGTTGAGCATCAAGTTAGATTTTGTTTTTCCCTATCCCGAAATTATGGAAAATCCTATTCATATCTTTTTAAAATTTAAGTTCATGAATAAATGTGAATACCAAAGCATGTGGTAATTTGATTGAGACCATTTGGCATATATGATTTGGAATGGGAGGGCAATTTCATAGTTGAGCTGTTAAAAGTGTCTGGTTGCATACATATTTTTAATATTATAATTAGACCATAGAATAATTTAAGGTTTATTATTTCCACCCAAAATGGTCAAATAATTGTATAAGCTTACAAGTTAGAAGCAGTTAAACGAATTGTGTGATAACGGTATTCTAAAGAGAAATACGCGAATAGAGCTCTTATTGTTATTGTCCTTATTTTACATGAAATTGAGATAAGATCAATGACGTCCCATGGGTTCGCTTTAAACGATAGACGTTGTTTTAAAAACACATGTGTGATGTCAATTCGTAGCATGGCTTCTGAATTATAACCACGGCACGTGCAATGTGGATGATTGATGTTGACTTGCTAGTTTTTGGTATCCGGCTTTAAATGAATTGACAAAATGTCGAACACGAATTTCGAGTATTATATTTCATATTAAAAAAATTGTTATCAAGTATTTGCTACATGTAGCATCATAGATACGACAACCAGCCTGTGGATCGGTGAAATATCTCAGGAACGTTTCAGCATTCGAGATTCAACAGAGACACCGGCTTCTGCCACGCAAAATCGTGTTGTATAGGTTGTGGGGCATTAACAAGATGTTAAAATAAAATAAGTAAAGCAGAAAATAATATGTCAGTCGTTATGTACGTGATAAAATGTGTTCTTATGTAAATAAACTGACTTACCAATACAATGTGTTCATTAAAAGTAATCAGTTGCAACTACAACACTTTTGCTTAAGACTTGCCCAGCAAGGAAACCGATAAGGGCTTACATGGGATAGAACTGGGCAAATAAACCATATGTGCACCACGTGAGAATCACATATTGTTTCTGCCATCAGCGGACCCATACGAATAAACAAACACGTGCGGGTGTCTAACCAGATTGCTCTTTTATGTCCAACTAATAAATTATGCTGACTCAACATGAGCTTTGCTGAATTTCTGTCACAAATTGACCCCATGTCGGACCTACATGCATGTGTTGTTCATATCAGACCAAATTCCGCCCAAGCCAAGAAAGAAGTTGTGAATTCCAGAGACAAAGCACATGTGTGCATCTAATGCACGTAAATCCTTGTGGGCCCAAGCAAGAAAGCAATTTAGGTCCGTTATTTGCAAGCATCAGTGGGTCAACGATAGAAAGCCCTATTTGATCCCATCACAACCAACTATGTGTTTGTAAATGAAAATACTGATATGAGCCAGTTCTCAGCAAATAGGTCCATATGAATGTAACCACATGTCGGTTTTGAAATTGCAAGTGACAGGTGTGCGCAAGAATTCATCAATTAAACCAAATGTGTTTCATAATTTTGAATTCAAGTTTTATTTATATGCAAGACATAAACATAATATTAACTTGAAATCCCCTCCATAACATGTTTGAGCAATTTCTCGTTACTCATGCTAGTAAACGCCTAGCGAACAATACATTTTTATACAGACACCTTGCCATTGGTTACGAGCGTTCACATGACCAGACCAAGGAGTATTTTTTGCTATATACATTAACCTAATTTTAGTACTAATCAGATTTATATATATATATATGTGTGTATATATATGCTAAAGGTGATATCATTAATCTGATGTTATTGTTTAATAATTTCACTAGATCTTATGTTGCTTATTTAAACCATCAACTGTAACAATATTTACAATACTCTTAATCGGTAGTAATTGTATTTCTCCAATCTTTTTACATCGATTACCTCCGGAATCCCCGTTACGACGGTGAAATGCAATATATCGTCTTCTGATCCAGAGTGTTATCTATGTATTACAAATGTACTTTATACCGGTTGTCTATTTTAAAGACAACTACAAGTATTGAAATAGACTAGCTGAATCTCCAGTTACTTATAAATAAAAACGACACTAAGGAAATATGAAAGTCAAGGCGCATAAATAAACGTTTCAAATGACATTTATTTAAAAAAGGATACGATATATTAATGTGATTAATATGTGTGTGTGAATAATGCGAAACGCACACTACCACACTTGATCAATTTTCGTTTAACGCTCGTATACTTGGGAGGTTAGAATTACTAATGCAAACAGTGCACACAATTCACTTACTCCGTCAAATTACATGTAACGTGGTTAGGTGAATGAATTAGGTGCTTGTATTTGTTTGTGTTAAATCAGATGGTTTTTGGGCGGTTCAAATATACGCCCAATCTGGTGACATGCGCGAACTTCATAACGCACCGACAATTTGTGTTTAGATAACGGTGCTCATGGACACTACCTGTTTGTGTCCTTGATTTTGTTCTGTGATGTGCTTTTCGCGTGCCACATTTGGAAATTTTAAACTATGTTAATTGTAACTGAACTTGTATAGGGAACTAAACATAATTGACATGCACTTGATTTAAACGAAACGAAATGTATGTACGTGTCGATTAACCTAATAGTTCTTTAATTCTCTTGGCCTCAAATGAATCATATGTTCATATATCTTAATAAAGCTAATCTAAAGAAACACGAGCGCCTTAACCATTAAAAAGGTCACGGATTAATTTATTATTAAATAGTTCACAGGTAGATTTGCAATATTAGCTACCTTAACTTTTAATTCACACAAGCAAGTAAACACATGTATCATTACTATGGATTACATCTGAATTGTTTATGCTGAAGTCAGAACAACTTAAGTATTTGCTAAAACAAACGCCGCGCTAATTAAACAGGGGAAGTAACAACTGCAAAGAGTTCGTTTCTAAAAACATAATTAAAGTCCGTACTCATAAGGATTTATATAACTGAAATGATCCAGTTCACGTTTGGACAACATAAAGACAGACGTCAGTTACTATGTAAGTAACAGATACAAATACCAGTAAGTCAGCACGGTGAAGTTAACAACACACATAGTCACATAGATACAAGAATACTTTATTAACAATGAGGTTTCTTAACTGGATTAACACACAACATTTAACCAACAAGGATCTAATTGGATCACGTAACTAAGGGTGACTGATATTACCCAACAAAGTATTATACAGCAATCATTGAATCTCGCAATATCGTTTTAATATTAAATGCTCCTTGATTACGGTGATCAATAGCGCTTTTGTATCAGGATAAAAGAAATAGAAAAAATAAAATAATCATAATAGACCAGATAATTGCAGACATTGGTACAGGCAATCGTTTCATTACACAATGCTTTAATAATGTTGAAGTTCTTGAACATTATCATTCAAAATGATTGTCCTGCTTACAAATCACTTATGAGAATACAATAAAAAATACCAATGAACTGTGAAGTCTATTCATTGGTATTTCTTTTCCGCATACACCATTGCCTTTCAAAGCCCATTAATTATGCTATTGGATTAACATTACACTCATGTAATGTATATATTCAACTGTATTCTACTCCTTTTTAACTGTTCTAAGCATAGTTTACAATGCATTTTATTGTAATGTGCTTACAAACAAAACCAAATACAAGCATTCAAAATGTCATTCCAATGAATCATTTGCCAGCTGTTGCATGAATACTATTGCACTTTGAAATAAAACACCAAATATGCAGTACCGGTAACATTATGCTTGATCGAAATATTTAGCATTTTTTTTATCCACCAACTCTTTTAGTAATGAAGTAAAAATGATTTATAAAAGATGATTTATCTTCGAATTCTGCTGTTGTTATACAGTGCATTTTTCTTCTCAGAGAATGGCCATTTCCCACAAATTTGAAAAGTTTTTAACTCAAATTTTCACAATTGTAAAAAGTTTTTAACAGTTCGCAACTCATTTTTTCCACAATTTTTAAAAGTTTGCGACTCATGTTTTTCACAAAATGAAAAGGCCAAGGTCATTTCACAAAGATGGGAAAAAAAGCCTGTTATAGCACCAACACACATATCTTTCTATTCATTAAAACATGACCACTTTTAACTAGATTGCACACCTATGAAAAGATGCGACAAAAGTTAACATGTACCTACACAATTTTCAATCCTGTTAAAGCAAAAGGCTTTATTACACTAAAAAAAGACACTGCGTACATACGAATTAAGTTTGGTCCATGTGTTCCAAGATGTAAAACTGGTTTAAACCCCTATGATTTCAGTGGATGTTTCCAGGTATCCAACTGACTAAACACATTGAGAAGACCATTGCTCATTTGCTGTTGGTGTATATCGATTCTTTTTAAATTTCTACATGCATTGTAAAAACGGTAAATATAGATAAAAATAAAATGGATATAAGTACAAAAATGGTACAAAACTACAAAGGATTTATATTAAATATGCATGAAAAAGACAATACGTTGATAGTTTTGCATTGTAAAAGTTTATATAAAAAGACATAGTAACAAATAAAATATTAATACATATAAAAACCAATAAATAGCATTATTTACATCTAAATATGAGCAGAACCCGTACCCGTAAAATCTTAGTCCAAGAACAAAAAGTTCATTTCCATGTTAACCTATAACAGAAATGTGAAGTATTTTGAAATCTAAGAATTAAAAAATCCTCAAATTAAGTACAACAATGTGGCATACAAAAATGAACAATCTTCAAAGCAGATAATTGTTTAAGAACCAAGTACTCGTGATAATTGAAAATAAACAACATATATGCGTCCTTGATTTTCGCCTGTTATTGAGCGTTGAATAATTGCATTTTGAACAAAATATGATCCTTTTAAACTACCTATTTTGTAATTTCAGTTGAATACAAAATTGTCGGTACATCAGGTACAAGTGTACATGTATTTGAAAACAACAAGTCAAATGATATGTAATGTAATATTTTATAACAGCTGCATAGCATTTAAAATTATTGCGGTAAACGGATACATTTTCTTCTAAAGTTCAAATAGTCATATGGATTTCTTACGTTCACTTCTTAAATTTAAATTTCAAACAATCAAACACATGATTCTTGTCGCCAAAATATTGAATTGACATTTTCTTGTACTGAACAATACCGTATTTGCAAACCAACCTCCAAGATTGTTTGACTGATTTGGGGCACTAGGAAGGAAACCTCTGCGACGAGTGAGTTGCTTTCCGTGGTAAATTATAATGAACACAAAATAGGTCGATAAAATGTATTTTTTCTAATTCACATATGGACCAAACGGTAAACAAACTTCCACTACCATCGAGTAACACAAACGTTCAATGAAAATTTCAGTATAAGTACCAGAAAGTCATAAAGGGGAGGTAAACAATATAAAGAACTGCAGATACATGTATACATTATTTTTAATAAAGATACTTATTAGGATTAACACCTAACACCTCACGTAACTAAGGGTGACTGTTGGTTCAAAACACTGTCTTGACATGATGATCAAATATTATATGCTCCTTTATTACAGAAATCGATGGCGCTTTTGTCACAAAATAAAAGCAAAAGAAAACAAATAACATGTTTTACACACAATTATTAAATACATTGGTACAAATAATTGTTAAGATTACACAATTCTGTTATTATATTAAAGTTATTGAGCATAATTGGCAAATAATAATAATAATAATAGGCAATTGTTCCTTTGCGTTTGTTGTATCTAGATTTATTTTAACCTTTTACAAGTAAAACTATTTTAGAAATGGTATACAATTACACATGCTTCAGATTTAATATGCATAACAAGAAAGACAAAATAATGTTAGCGTATAAAATGATAAGAGTTTAACCGGGAGGTAATTAAACAGGATATGACAGCAAACGCAAACAAGTACACTACTGTTTGATCATTTTTCCACCAAGGTGTGTATAGATTGTACTGGTAAAAAACGTTACACTAGTGATATAATGTTACGTGTAAAAAATCAAAATGTTTGGGGACCATATGTGTGCGAAGTCCCTCCACCCATCCGTCATTCCGTCGGCATCGATTCTTGTTCGCTCAATAACAATGTGAATTCTGCACAAAATATCTAGCGGAATATTTCTTACTTTTATCAATTTTCTCATTAAGAAGTCATGGGTAAAACTGAATTCAGTTTGTTGGTATCGTCTGACTCTTTAATTGTAAATGAGATTTGAAATAGTGCGGCAGATTAATAAGGTACGTTTTAGGTAAATAGTAAATATAGGATAACTTTTGGGTGTCCACTTTATGGTAATGGATGGTTTTTGAATTTTGACCGTTTCGAGATGATGAATTTTTTCGAATGACTACATGCACATTTTTGAGGCAACAAAGATCACAGTGTAAGGTCCATAGTCAAATATGGAGTCTCGTCTAAGAATATGGATGAATTTCGAAACGACTTATCATTCATTAGAATACTTGAACATACAACCTTAGATAACTTAATACATTGCTCTAGTAGGCCTGGCATACCATCTTAAACACCAACACCCTATTTCGTTTATTGAGTTGTATTTCGACAGAGAACACATTTTTCAAACATTGTCAAGATGAAACATCTACACGATAATATATAAAATTATATGTTCTTTTTATGTTGTATTAGATTATTCTCTCTCTTGTGTTAGATTACCTACTTTTTAATCACCTGTATTGTGTTTCCACATGTTTAATAGTTGAACTCGATTTATTGGATGAAGAAAATACATATTTTCAGAATAAATTGCAAGCCAAACATATATTGCATAGCAAAAGACATATAGATAGAATTAAGATCAAAAGTCAGGTAAAGTTCCTCGCAGTTAATCGAGAACGTAATGTAATCTAAACGATAATAATATCTTCAAACCTATAGTGAAAAGGGAAGCCGTGGAGGCCCTCATAAGAAAAGTTGGATGGACAATGTGAAAGAGTAGATGTCCCTCCCTATGCATAAACTACTCTCAGCAACTAACAACAGACTTGACCGGCGGAGGATATGTTTGTCGTTGTCCCTCATTTCCCCCCAACGGCAAGACCTGTCAAGAGAATGATGATGAACATTGACAATGTTTACCACACAATAATAAAAGGTCAGAAAAATAAGTTGAAAACCAATAAATGTTATTTTGTTTTGAGAATACACATACTGATGGTAAGAAAATAAGTTCAAATGTCCTGGCTTATATGAAAACGTTAAGGGTCACTATAAGCACCTCTCCTCCGGCGACAAAAATCACGACCAGGCCGACGACGCTTCTGTTTTTAACAAAACGCAAATACATTTTACGCACTGCTTGTTTTGTGTAGTACTATGTATTGTTTGTGTATACGAAAGCCGATAAAATCACACTATATATATCTATTTAATTTCGCAAGATGTTTATTTAAGTTCAGCAAAACTGCGTTATTATCACTACTAGAGTGTTGTCTGGTATGTGTGTGTTCGATGCCTTTATACGGTCCTGAGAATTTATGAAGTAGACATACACAAACATATAACATAAGGACTGATTGGGATTGAGCTGAAGAATTATTATTTAGCTTGGTTTCATGGATTTGGACTATACGAGCGGGTTAATACGGAGATATGGCATGAGGTACCCAAACGGTCGTCTCATTGTACCACTAACAGGAACATAAAATATCTACTCCTTCTTGAGTGTGACGGAAAGTGAAACACCTGCGGACAGGGTTGAAGATCGAAATGCGACGTTGATTACACATGCCATGTACAAATACAATGTCAAGCTTGGACAAGACGTCTTTTGTTCAAACACGGGGGCAGTCCACACATCGTAATTTCAATGATTTCAGTTCACATATTTCAACTTTGGTACAATTAGAGGCTGGAGACGAAATTTCTGTAAAAATAAGTGACGTATCCCGGTGATAACTTCTTTGGAATACACATGATATGACGCGGCGAGTACTTACACAGATGTCCACATCTGGAACTGCGTGCTCGCCGCGTGGATGCTTTTATTTAATGTTACACATGGAATGGCACGGATGATTTGTGATGTGCTCGATGTGAATGTTGTTACAAAATTATATTACGTGATATAAATCGATTCAAATAGCATGATGTTGAATCATTTGATCTCAAACTGGAATCATTATTGTGTTCATGCACGCTATTTATTTGTAGCATCAAACTGCATTTTTGCTACACTACTTAAAGTATAATACACTGGTTATGATTATGTGGAATATGGTATTATACTTGATGAGAATGCGAGGAGATGAATTCGGATAATATTACGAACATTGCAAAATGTTCAATTTAATATTAAACATTAAGATTTGCAAAGACTATTTTGGAATCTGACTAGAGCTTGCTGGACATAAGATTCAGGTTTGAACTGGTGATATTTTGTAAATGAGATATTCAATTAAACATATTAAAATTGTTTTCAGTATATTCAATTAAACTTGTTTTCAGTATACTCCATGTCATGCTGTGTATAATTACAGCATGCTTAGTACCAGCCGATATTTTAGCTCTGAGTAAAAACGTTTTGTTTATAATTAAAAAGTTGTATAGAATATCATTGACTTTGTTGTAGCGTTCTAGAATAACTATTTTATGGTTGTTTTCCTTTAAAGGAAGCATCATCTCATCGAAAATTAAGTTAATGCGGATAGTTTTGTCCCTGATTAGCCTCTGTGGACAGCACAGGCTTATCTATGGGACGGCACATCACGCACTTGCAATTAGCCCCGATTTCCAAGAGCGAGGGTTAAATAGTGTTTGTGTACGTGTTACATTAAGTAAATTTGTTTTCATTGATTTAGTTATCACTTGCCTTTGTATATTCCTTAATCAGCGTAAAAGGTGGATTCAGGTGCATACTACGAACTTATTAAGCCGCTATACAAAATTAAATAGTTTTGCAAATAATTGAAAACTTCAAGAGCAATGTGTACAACAACTTATGAGATGATAAATCGACTTTTAGTTTAGTTTAAACCTATTTATTTTAGCTCGATTGCATCGAAAGCCGTAGGCTTATATAAACGCTCTCGAGTCCGTTTCCTGGGACTAGAACCAGTACTTGGTGTCGTTGGGGGAGATGAAAGGAACGCTCCCAGTGGGGTTCGAACCCATGATCTCCCGATCGCTAGGCGGACACAATATCCACTACGCCACGGCAATCGACTTTTACCTGTCGGTATTACATGTAACTTTTTCTACACGTTTATACTAGTGTTTAACCCATTTATGCCTAGCGTCTATAAAAATGGCTTTGGAAAACAGCGTATGCGGCGTCTCATCAGGGTCTTCGCTGTTTGCTTAAAGAAATTTCCATAAGAAATATTCTAAATATAGAAATAAATAAACTAGACATCCCGAATTTTGGAAATAAATTGATCCAATTTAGAAGGATGGGAGATTCCACTAGGCATAAATGGGTAAAACGGCGTTGGGAAGGCTTACCGCGCCGCCATACTTCGACCAATACACACAACTATTTCACCTTTAGTTGACACATGTATAACCTTTACCCATTTATGACTCACCCATCCTTCTAAATTGGATCAATTTTTTTCCAAAATAAGGGATGACTAGTATACTTATTTCTATATTCATAATATTTCTCACAAAATTTTCTTTAAGCAAACAGCGCAGACGCAGATGAGATGCCGCATCAGGGGACAGGGGACATATAGGTGCTACTTTGTCGGCGGCGGCGGCGGCGGCGGCGGCGGCGTCTGCGGCGTCGTCTGTGGCGTCGTCTGCGGCGTCACACTTTTCGAAAAAGGCTCATAACTTCTGTGTGCCTTCATATATTGCTTTCATATTTGGTATGCATGTATATCTGGACAACACATTTCCACACCTTTCCATGCGCATACAATTGTTTACCCCTGTGACCTTGAACTTGAGGTAAACGTTTAGAAATCTGCGACCGCGATTTGAAATCTGCGACCGCGATTCGAAAAAGGCTCACAACTACTGTGTCCCTTCAGATATTGCTTTCATATTTGGTACGCATGTGTATCTGGACAACACCTTTCTATGCGCATACAATGTTTTATCCCTGTGACCTTGAACTTGAGGTCAGCGTTCAGGTTTCGAAAACTGCGACCGCGATTCGAAAAAGGCTAATTACTACTGTGTCCCTTCAGATATTGCTTTCATATTTGGTATGNCATTTCATCTTTAGTTGACACCTGTATAGCCTTAAGTGTTATAGTGGATGTAAGTTATGTCTCGTTACGTGATTCACGTCATCGGTATTTGTGGTATATGTTTTATGTGTAGTATATAATAATGTTTAAATACAATTATTTTACAATTATACAAACATTACAATGTTTGGTGCTTTTTAATAACAACATTAAATTGATATGTATCTGTCTGTGTAAGTTGACCTGATTCGTCTGTGCTCAAGGTAAACAGCTTAATACATGGGTAACAATTATTGTAGTTAACCCATTTATGTCTAGCGTCTTGATAAAAGACCTTAACAAACAGCGTAGACCCAGATGTGACGGCGCATGATGCGGCGTCTCATCAGGGTCTGCGCTGTTTGCTTAAAGGAATTTCTGTAAGAAATATTTTAATATAGGAATAAATGTACTAGACATCCCTCATTTTGGAAATAAATTGATCCAATTTAGAAGGATGGGAGAGTCCACTAGGCATACATGGGTTAAAAGTAAAGATGAATTCGTGTTTAGTGAACTTTCTTCGTTATACAAAAAGATGTATACTAGTTCTGCAACGGCTTCAAGCTTCGAACAGAGTTTTATTTTTTAGGGATTATTGTTATACAATGGACAATTGTCCATAAGCACATAACGTTATGTACATAAATACGAGCAATATGGTTGAATCAATATTCACCGGATTTAGTTATTGAGTACAATAATAACCAATGTCGGAACCTAGTCCGCTCTATTTCGCTTTTTTTCTTTATCGACTGGGAGAGATAAGGCTCGCACAACGTTGTTCACATCAATAATTATTGATCAGGCATATCATTAATTCGTAGTCAGCTTGGATGTAATGCTGTTTTTAAACAGTTGAGTCACACTCTGGGAAAACTGGGCTTAATGCGTAAAATGCCATCGCAGATTAGCCATTGCAGACCGCACAGGCTAATCAGAGACGACACTTTATGCTTTTATTGTATTTTTCGTTTAAAAGAAGTATTTTTCCAGCGAAAACATAGTTTATGCGGAAAGTGTCGTCCTTGATTAGCCTGTGCGGACTGCACAGGCTAAATTGGCACGGCACTCTACACAGATGTATTAAACCCCGTTGTCCCTGAGCGCGGCTCAGTAACCTGTTCGCGGTATCAATATGTGTCTTTATTAAAATAATCACGTCGATGAAAAAAGAAATATTGTTATGTATAACCATCTTCGATATCCGACGTTCGCTGAAATACCCCCATCGGTATGTTATACTGCTTATATCCAGTATGTATACTTATCTATGCTCGGTGCGGGTAAGAGCGAGTAAACATGTTACTTCCAGCAAGCTNACCCTGAAATTGGGAAAATTCGCGTCGTGAAATATTCAGATTCGGAAATATGGGTCGTTTAAATCTCTTGGTACTTAATTTCACAAACCCATCTAAATATTCGTGTACGTTCTTTTGTGCTGAATTGTTCATCCTAAGTGATAATTGTATTTGATAAGATAATGCGCTTTTAAAGGTTACCATATGCTAAACAATTTACTTAAAATCCATATATTCTTCACTTTGTGTTAAGTTTATTTAAAAGCTGTTATAGGTCTAAATATTGAAATACTTTTTTCAATATTTAACTATTCTTATGGCAATCGTATTCATATGTTTTGTAAACGGCCATTAGCATGGTTGATGTTGAATGGCCTGATACACTGGTTGATTACACGATAATAGTTAGATGTTAGAGCCAATTGATGTTCGCCTTTCTGATAACTATTTCTATGGTTACCGCGAGCGGAAAAATGGTGTTTTCATAATACACCAAAGTCATGCAGGAGATTGCTCATAATGCTTCAGTGGAATGATACCGATCGCGGTATGTTATACCGCCAATATCCAGGATGTATACTTATCTATGCTCGGGTAAGAGCGGGTTAACATGTTACTTCAGCAAGCTGCTGCGTTTTGAACTTATAGGCTCGTGTC